>CM076580.1:769933922-770132273 GCA_034641835.2 Pinus albicaulis | reverse complement strand
TCTAAATGTGAGTCATAGAGTTCTTTTAGCTTGCTCAAGGCTTCATAGGCATTTGAAAATGATGAAATAGAGCGACTCGCCTCTTCATTTACGGAAGCTGCAATCAAGGCATAGGCCTTGCAGTTCTTGTTTTTCCAAATGGCGAGCTCCTTGTCTGAAGTGGGCTTTGATGGTGGATTTCCTTCTTGTCCTTCACAGATTCCTTTCCACAACTCATTAAAAATGAGAGTGTGCTTGATTTTCTGAGACCATTCAAGATAGTTCTCCTTGCCGAAGAGAACCACCCCTACAATAGATATGAGAGAATGCATTCTTCTAAAGGGAAAAAATAATTACTTTGCTGGAAAAAATTATTTTGAGGGGGAAAATTTTTTTCTATAAAATCCTCAATTCTGGAAATATACTCAATTTTGCAATAAAAAATAATAATTTCTTTTTTGTTTGGAAAAAATTTATGTGAGGGAGGTGATAATATGAATGGGAGCATGAGTGGTATTATATGGAATGGTATTAAATGAGAGGCAGTGGTATTATATGGAATGGGGTTCGGTGGTATTATATATATGGAGGAGTATTAATGCGCGGTGAGGTGACAGACTAGAACAGACAGCGTTTTAATTTAAATAGGGCAGAAAGCAGGGGAGTTCGAATGGGGTAGGATAGCAGTGAGGGGTGTTAGAATGGGGTAGTATAGCAGGGAATAGGCAGTAGCAGCAGGCGGGGAGGATAGCAATGAGGGGAGGCAGAGTTTAGGGGGTCGAGAGGCATAATTTTGTAGAGAGGGGGTGGGTAGGATGCAGCGGGGGTGGGGTAGCAGAGATAGGGAGTCGGGGTCTACAGGTAGTGGGTAGCGGAGATAGGCAGTCGGGGTCTGCGAGAGAGATAGGAGTGAGGAGGGCAAGAGATAGCAGATAGAGGGGCAGGGCTAGGATAGGGAGTCAGTTTGGTAGTCGTGAGGGATAGTCGTGAGGTGAGGGGATTCGAATGGGAGATGGGTTGCGATTGCAGAGTGTGATGCTGTGTAGGGGGAGGGCCGAAAGGCTCGCTGTTAGCATTGAGAGATAAGGGGAAGGGTAGAGCGGCGTGTAGAGAGGGATTGCGAGGGTAGTGGTAACGTTTGAGAGGGGAGTGCATTAGTGTGTGTGCAGGTTGGGATGTGGGGGAGCGTAACAGGGAGGGGGGTGAGCAGATAGGAGCGTAGGAGGGGATGGGGAGGCCGAGAGGCCGTTTAAAAATCTGGAGTTGCAGGATTTTAATCACTGCAGAAATTTTGGAGCTGCAACTTGCAGAATTGCAAGAACTGCAAATTGCAGAATTGCAGAATCTTTAGAAGCTACAAACAAATGATTCAGAACTATGCAAAAATTGCAGAGATAGATTAAAAAAAATGTAGAATTTCAGTATATGGCATCAATCTAATGGAGCAGCAAAACTAGACATAAAACTGACTGAGCAAAAGACTTGTTTGTGCTCAACCTAGTCTCCTAAATTGAGTTCATTAATTGTCAACCAGGGTTGGTAAACTGCTGAAGTGTGGTGCACTATATGTGCCTAGGTAATTGTTTCTCACTACGTTATGTTTAGTGTTTTATGATTTTTTTGGATTTTTATGGTTTTATGTTCACAAGGGAAAGAACTGAATGCTGGTGGAAAGAAACTACTGGTTGAAAAATAGAGTGAAGCCTAAATTATGGATGACAAATGACAAATGAAAATACTGAAACAAAACAAAGTCTAAACTATGGCTAGCAAATTACAAAGCTTGATAATGACTTCAAGAAAATAAATCACAACATGAGCTTAACTTGTCCAATTCATTCATTAAAGATGTTTTGGAAGAGCTTGAGAAATTGGCAGCTAAGTGTAAATGAAATTCTCCTAACTAAACAATCAAACAATCAACTTACAATGTTACAACATCTCACCCATGATTAAAGGTCTATTAAAATATATTTGGAAAAGAACATTTGTATCACCATAATATTTCTATTCTAAACTAGCGTCTAACTTTGTTCTGCAATTCAATCTAGCATCACTAAGCCTCATACAAAAGTTATAGATTTCTTTTTAAAATGGTCTTTGAGAAAAGGCTTATTTGTGAAATGGTAAAAAGGTTGCAAAATTACTCCAGGCCTTAAACTGATACTACCTTCTGTCCAGATAATTATGTGTTATTATGAGTTTGGAACAAAAGAAGTTTTGTAAATAATGAAGTTCGTGGTGTTTAAATTTAACAACTAATACAATTTGAAATGCAATGGATGGCAACTACTCTGGAATGTTAACGCAGTGAACTAACTTAAGACTAAACTAGGGTACTTCTATTCTATAGTGAACAGTGTTAAATTAAAAGCCATTATCAAACTGAAAATGAAATGACAGAACTGAACCACGTGCATTCTACCTCCGAAGTGCTATAACTGAGTTATCATGCAACTAACCTAAGGAATTCTACAGTTCATCCCATTCAATATGAATGATGTTTTGGAAGACTTTGTGAGAACGAGTATGGCTGTATCATTCAAAGCAATTGAACATAAACACAAGACTGAAAGCAAATACAACTAAAGTCCAAGACACCACAGTTACTTCTTACTCATTGTTATGATATTTAGGAAGAGCTTTGTAAGAGTAAGATTGGCTATGCTTCTTGGTTTAAACTTAACAACTAAAACCTACAATACCACAGTTATGCCTTATCCATCATAATGATATTTTGGAAAAGTTGATTAGAGTAAGTTTGGCTGTGATAGTA
This sequence comes from Pinus albicaulis, assembly GCA_034641835.2. NCBI lineage: Eukaryota > Viridiplantae > Streptophyta > Pinopsida > Pinales > Pinaceae > Pinus > Pinus albicaulis. The sequence continues at coordinate 770,129,518 of CM076580.1, read as the reverse complement.
AATATAAACAAATATGAACATAAGCTGAAATAAAAGCGAAACTAAAACTAGAAATAAAAACGAAATTAAAACACTTATCTACTGTATAAACAAGGCTGCTCAGGAGGCAGGGGCCCTCTACCACCAGAGTAGCACGAAATCTAGCTCAGAATCGACTCAACGCGTTCAAGGAAATATTGCTTCTTTCATTAAAGAGGAATCACCTCAAAAACAGAGTATTCACGGACTTCAAAGATCTAGCAGTCAACCATAAAATCTAATCCAAAATCTAACCTTTTTCTCTCGGTTTCCCAAGCATATTTATAGCAAATTTACATAACAGAACTTGAGATAATACGGGGATTATTGTCTTTCCTAATATAAATTAAACTAGGACTCTGATCATGATCATGTAATAGAATCTGGACTGTCCTTATCCTGTTAGGAGTCTACCTCCTAGTTTAAGTTTCCACGTGCTTAACCACGTACAGGATTTTGTTCAATCTTCATGGAGGACAACAAATGATGAGGACATGACGTGGAATACACCCATGTGTGCTTTTCTCCAAGATGACATCCGAAACCTGTATAAACATGAAGCTGGCTACAGAATTGGTAACTAGCTACAGAATTTCTACATTCTGTAGCTAGTTTCAGTTCAAAAAGTACTACAATGACACAATCATAAAAACAGAGCAAGTTAGCCACGATATTCATTCTTAAAGCAATTTTAACTAATTTCATTGATCATTTGAGCCTGGGATTAATAATGGATGAAAGAAATGGAATGGAATGTGGTGGAAGAAAGAACATTTTTGGAGCTCAACATACCCCCACTGCTAGATTATTGCATGTCCTCATGCAACTATTCCATGAACTCAAAGACCTCTGCAAGAACATCCAATCCTCTTCTTCCGCTTTGTCTGGTAGTTAAAGGCCTTCTGGGCTTTCTGATGATTAATTTGAACCTTAAATTGGTAAGTGCCCTGATTAACTTTTTGTTCCTCTTTTTCAATTTTTCATTAGCCTTTTCCACTTTGTCCATTTGTAGAGATAGGGCTGAGTTCATACTGGTCTTTAGTTTAACTTGCTCCCTCAGAATATCATTCTCAGTTTTGATATGTCTATTAAGTACTTCCAGCTCATACCTATCTCTTCTTAGCACATCTATTTCAGATATTGGAGGACTAGGGGTTCTGTCTCTACTCTCTGAAGCTTTTCTCTCCAATGTTTCAACATATTTGTAAATTTCTTGTTGTGCAGGATCAACTTCTGGAACTTCTTCATCAAATTCCTCTTCAGTAGGTGTTTCTTCGTCTTCTATGTTTATAACCCCAGTTTGTTTGACTTTTGTTTTCTTTAGTATGCCCCTCAGTCTGTGGCTCCTCCTCGGTTGAGATGGCCCTTCTCCTTTTTCTCTAGCAACTCTTCTTATGATTCTCTTTTCCTTCAGCTGCTCCTTAATCTGAACTAATTTTTTAGAGATCATTTCTTCACTACTTTCTTGTATTGCCTTATCAATTTCAGTTTTGGAGGGTCTCCATCTTCTGCTTCTTTTTGTAGGTTCATGTTCAGGTGAAGGTTCTTTTGGTTCCTCAAAGTGATTTCTCACCAAGAAGTTATCCCAGTTATCCCCCATTTTTCTCAAATGATGCTCAATCAAAATCTTGACTAACCCATGGTGGTATAAAATTATTTCCGGAAATTGAATTCTCTTTTGGACACTTGAAGCCATTTTCTTTAAACTTTGAAGCAAGAAATAGGGCAAATTAAGCTCTTCTTCTAGGAAATGCATTATCAACCTAATATGGTAAACATATAAAGTACCATATCTACCTTCACAAGTGATGAATTTTTGTAGGATAAGCAACATGTTTCTCCATTTGTTCTTTAATGCAGAACTAGGGATACCCTTTTTAAACACAGTGACATCCATACCTGGTGACTTGAGGATCTGCTTCCATGATTCGTTATGGAATTCTCTGTTCTTAAACCACCTTTCTCCTTGTCTAAGGAGTCATGTTGCTTCTGCAATAAAAGCCTCTGTGACAGTGAACTTAATATCTCCAAACTCAACCTCGGCTCCTTTGAATGACCTTGCAAACGTTTTAGTAACCTCTTTGTGGGAGCCACTAAATTTTTCAAGGAATTGCAGCCATCCTGCTTGTTGCAACATTTCTCGGATTTGAGGGTAGCCTTCCAAGTATTTAGTGCCAACTGGTTCTATTCTCACGATGAGGCCCATAACTCTTCTTCAATCTTCAATTCACCAACCTTCTGCTCACGGTAAGAATGGTCGTTAACAAGCTGTTTTTGCTCCCCAAATGTTTCCTCTGTTTCACGGTGACAACGGTTGTTACAGAGATAACTCTGTTCTACAGAATGAAATGGTTAAGAGTCGGCTGCGGAAAGGAGTGATAAGGAATGGTTACGGAATGAATTAATGAGGTGAGGTGAAGAAAACGAATCAATGAGTGAAAAGACCGCGGAGATATTTCAAAAATCATCATTAAATGCTTAGTGACGTGATTAACTCAATCACTTCAGCACTTTAACTGTTTAATTTATTTTTTAAATGATGATCGAATATTGGTTTTGGAATGGTGAAATAGAAGGATTTTTATCCAAAGTTTTGCGGAAGGTTTATTCAGCATGATCAATAAAATTAATCAAAACAACTTTTCAAATTATTCATAGCTAAACTATACTAAAATTTTTCATGATGTGGCATTATAATTACTTCATACCTTTGCCTTTGCTTTGATTTTCTTGTGATCTTCATATGCCTTCTTGATCTTGACTTGTTCATGGATGTGCAGGATCATTTTGTTGCAAATCAAATAATTGTTGGTCAGTGTCTTCAGGTTCTGTAGCTGCAGAATATCTGTCTGGCTGCAGAAAGTCTGATTAGCTGCAGAATGTCTGTTTGATTGCAGAATGTACCTGTAGAGAACTTGAATCATGGAATGGAGTGGATTGGAATGTAAATGGAATGTTGTATGGAATGAGTGAAGATGGATGATGAAATATGGTATAATGGGATATGTATGAAGTGAATGATGGAGTGGGATGGATTACAATTTATGAAATGGAGTGGAAAAGTACCCTGCAATTTTCTGCTGTGTATTATTCAATTGCAGAAAAACATTAAATTTTAAATTATGGAATGGAAATGAGGTGGATGAAGTATGGAATGAGATGAATGAAATATGGAATGAAGTAAAGTATGAATGAATGAATGAGATGGAATATGGATGAATGAGTAAATGGAATGAAATGAAATGAGATGGATCATAAGTGAAATGGATCTGAACTTATTATTTTGTAACAGCTGCTTGCAGAAACAAAATGGAAAAGTTAGAGTGTCAGAAAGATTCTGATTTCCACCCTATCTTTTCTGTATAAACATGCCAATCATTGATTGGTTTTCATGTTTATACTTTATTATTATTATTATTATTATTATTATTTAATGAAATGACTTCAGAAAATTCAATTAAGTTGATGAAGAAAAAAGATTCTTCTTCATTAACTTCACATCATTGTTTTCCTGGAACTTTGTAATAAATTCTTCCCTTGAGAGTGGTTTGTGATATAGCTTCAATCTATGACCATTCACAAGAAAAGTAACCTCTTCTTCATCTATTGTCCTGATTTTTACTGCTCCATTGTCAAAAATTCTCACAATTTCATAAGGCCCAAGCCAATGTGTTTGAAATTTACCTTGGAAATCCTTGAACTTTGAATCAAACAAGAGAGCCCAGTCACCTTCTTTGAAATTCTTTTCCTTGATGTACTTTTCATGACATCTAGCCCTCTGCTGTTGGACTATACTGGTTTTCTAAACTGCATCTTGTCTGATCTCATCCAATTCATTAATCTGCTCCAATCTATGCTTTTGTGCCTCTGATAGATCAAGTCCTAGCTGAACTGCCATTTTGAAAGTTTGAATCTAGAACTCTATGGGAAACAAAACTTGCTTTCCATAAACAAGTTCATAAGGAGTATGGTTTTTTGTGCTTCTCCATGTAGTTCTATAGGCCCACAAGGCTTCAGGAAGCCTATCTACCCAATATTTTCTATGTAAATGGACAGTCTTTATTAGGATCCCTTCAATCACCTTATTAGTAGATTCCACTTGACCATTTGCTTGTGGATGATAGGGAGTAGATTTTCTGTGTCTGATTTTGTACCTCTCCATCATTTGTTCCACTAGCCTTGATGTGAATTGAGCTCCTTGATTTGTAACAATTTCCCTTGGGACACCAAAACAAGTAAAAATATCCTCAAAAAGAAAATTAACTACAGATGCTTCATTAGCAAAAAGTAATGGCTTGGCCTCTACCCATTTGGTAACATAATCAATGCAAACTAATATATATCTCTTTTGTCTTGATGGAGGACTAATAGGTCCTACAAAATCCAAAGCCCATTTTTCAAAAGGTTCAATATGTACCTGATGTTGTAATGGCATCTCACCTGAAGGAGAAGGTTTCCCTACCCTTTGGCAACTGTCACACCTTTTGACATACTCTTTAGCATATTTAAACAAGGATGGCCAATAATATCCTAAATTAAGGATCTTATAGGTTGTCCTCTTATCAGCAAAGTGTCCGCCACAAGGTTCATCATGACATGCTTTGAGAATCTTAGGCATCTCATCTTCACGAACACACCTCCTAATGATCAAATCTGGACCTGTCTTGTACAACTCATTAGCAACCCATGAATATTTTGCATTGTCATAAATGATTTTTCTTTTATCTCTTGCATTCATTATTGAAGGAAATTTCCCTGAAACTAAATAATTAGCAATGTCAGCAAACCAAGGAGTCTGAGTAGAAATTGCAAAAAGATATTCATCGGGAAATTGATCTTCAACTGGAGTGTCATCTTTGATGTTTTGGAGTCTAGATAGGAAATCAGCTACTGTGTTTTGTTTTCCAGGCCTATCTAGAATGGTAATGTTGAATTCTTGTAAAAGCAATAACCATATTATAACTCTGCCATTAGTAATTGATTTGTTCATTAAGTATCTAATTGCAGAATGATCTGTGTGAACAAAAGTTTCATAGCCTGTTATATAGTGTCTGAATTTGTTTATGGTATGAACAACAGCTAAAAACTCTTTTTCAGTTACAGTATAGTTTAACTCTGCAGGAGTCAAATTTTTACTGGTATAGTAGATGGCATAAGGAATCAGGTCTTTTTGTCCCAATACTACTCCTAGAGCTGTATCTGAGGCATCTATTGAAATGTGAAAAGGTAACTTCCAGTTAGGTCCCCTTAAAATAGGTGCTTCAGAAATTTTTGTTTTTAGGGTCTCAAAGGCTAACGGGCAATCAAAATTCCATTTGAATTCACAGTCTTTGGTAAGAAATTTAAAGAGTGGAGATGCTATCTTGGTGAAGTTTTCTATAAACCTCTGATAATATCCTGTAAATCCTAGAAAACTCCTAACATCTTTTTGACAACTTGGAATAGATAAGTTAGAGATGACTTCAACTTTTGACTCATCAACTCTAATCCCATCCCCTGAAATATGATGCCCCAAAACAATACCTTTAGTAAACATCATGAAACATTTCTCATGACTAAGTGAAAGATTTGCTTCTTGACATCTCTTTAAAACTTTTTCCAAGTTTGCTAAAGCCTCTTCAAATGTGTTTCCATAGACTGTGAAATCATCCATATATACCTCTACACAATCATGTATTAGATCTGAAAAAATTCTTAATACTGCCCTTTGGAATGTTGTAGGTGCATTGCATAATCCAAATGGCAATACTCGGTAAGCATAAGTACCCCAAGGACAGGTAAATGTGGTTTTGTCTTGGTCCTCAAGTGCTACTTGAATTTGATTATAACCACTAAACCCATCTAAAAATGAAAAGTACTTTTTTCCAGCTAAGGTATCTAACACCTGATCTATGAAAGGTAAGGGAAAATGATCTTTAAGAGTAGCTTTATTTAATTCTCGATAGTCAATACATACCCTCCATTTACCATTTTTCTTTGGCACAATTACCAAAGGAGAAACCCAATGACTATATGAAATAGGATAAATGAAATTGACATTCAACAATTTCTACAATTCTTCTTTAACAATCTCCCTAAGATTTGGATTCATCCTTCTTTGAGGTTGTCCGATTGGTTTACAATTTTCCTCTATATAGATGTGATGAGTGCAAGTCTTAGGACTTATCCCTTTCATATCAGTGTACTCCCATGCATATGTAGAAGAATGTCTCTGTAATATCTTGACTAACTCTTCTTGTTGAGATTTTTCTAGGTTCTTGTTTATGTTTAAAGATTTTCCTGGAAATATCTCATTTGTAGAGTTGCCAAATTTATCCATGGAATGAAGAGACATCTGTCTTGATGACAAAAACTCAATGTTGGATTCTTCTTGAAATGGTTCATGTTTATATTCCGAAGAGGATTCAAAGTTTTCTAAAGTATTCAGAATTTGACTATCTTCACTAATTTCTGAAATTGTGAAGAGAGGTTGTAAGTCTTCTTCATCCTCTATCCATTGAGTATCATCTAAATCCGTAATTGTCCTTGCTGGAGGATACAAAGTGAATTTCTTAGTTGAACTACCATCAGAGATGTACATATCACCGGATCTACAACTAATGAAAGCATCAGCTGTAGCTAACCAAGGTCTTCCTAATATAATAGGGTGTCCACCTAGATTATTCTTAGGAGTTAGGATCATGAAATCCACAGGGTACTCCCAAGAATCTAGGGACACTGGAATGTCTTCTATTACCCCATCAGTTTTAATCACAGATCTATCTGCTAATTGTAATAATGTGGGTGTAAAGAGAAGATTAGGAAGTTTCAGTTTATCCATGATTTGTCTAGTCATGATATTGATTGCTGCTCCTAAATCAATGAGTGTGTTTTGGATCTCAATTCCATTGATGTGAATTTTGACAACTGGATTTCCTGGGTCTAGATACTTTGGAATAGCAATCTTACCCATCATAATGTCTGCTATTTTTCTTGCCAGTTGTATTTTCTTTGTCCCTCTTATTCTTTTTCTTGTTTTCTTCATGCTCAACTCCTTTATTGTCTTTGCTATATTTGGGATTTCCTTGATGGCTTGTAATAATGGAATCTTAATGCAAACATTTCTTAGCTCATCTAGGAAATCATAATTAGGCACCATAATTTGTTTTTCTACACCTCTATCAATTTGTAATCTTTCTGGAAAGGGAGGTGTAGGAGTAGACGTTGATGGCTGCTCTAATACAGGAGTTGAAATTATTGGTTCTTTTTGTTTTTATTTTTCAATGTTTGGGTCCTAAAAAGATGTGTCTTCTTCAAGACTTTTATTTTCTTGTAGAGAATCTTCCTCAGAGTTGTCTTGTTCTTGTATAATCACAGAAGGTTTCCTCCTTTCAAGTATTCTTCCAGACCTAAGTTGAACATCACTAAGGTCTAGAGGAGTAATTAAATAAGTTGGAAACTGTTGGCCTTCTATCATATATGTATTCTAAGGATTTTTATTGTTGGGGTTTGGTATGGGTTGAGCAGGCAACTGATTTGATTTTTGAGGAAATGGTAATGGAAGTGGTTGATTTTGATGTTGTAAATTTTGAGGATTTTGTTGAGGATTTTGTTGTTGAGGAAAATGTGGATAGGGTGGATAGGATGGTAGAAATTGATAGTACTAAGAGTATATTCCATAGGGATTTTGTGCCCCTTGTGCCCAAGCTTGAGATTGATTTTGAAATTGGGGCCAAGGTTGCTGCTAAGAATTCCAATTTGGTGGAGGTTGATTATACATTTTCTCATGAAATCCTTGTGTTTGGGGTCCTTGCTAAGGCCTTCTAGAGACAAAATTGAGAGATTCTATGGCACTTGTAGGAATTTCTTCTTGAAAGACAGCTTTAAGACCAGGAAGTGAAGGACAATTCTTGGTCTCATGTTTTTCTGAAAAAATGACACAGGTCTCTACAACTTTTGCATCCAAAGGACATTCTCTCAGGGCATGCTTCTTTCTACATCTGGGACAAAAGATTGCTAAAGCATCAGATTCAGCTTTTTTCTTGTTTTGTAACTTAAGGGTGTCTATTTGTTCACTAAGACTCCCTAAGATATCAGATTTGAATTCATCAAGAATATGCCCTATCTCTTCCCTACTTACTGTCCCAGAAGAAGACTTACTTACCCTTGCAAGAGCAGGGTCTCTTGGGCCTTTTATAGTTTTAGATTTCCCTCTTGAAAGGTTGATACATAACTCAGCTATTTCAGGTAATGTGAGCTGAGATATATCCCCTTTTCCCATAATGTTAAGGATATCCAACCATTCATCCCTAATTGTTTTCAACAAGAGAGCTTTTAAGGTGTCTTGATCTAAGTTTTCCATTTTTTCTCTTTTGATGTTGTAATGAAATCTCTCCAAAAAATCTTCCAAGTTTTCATCTTCTTTTTGTAACATCTTAAACACTTCTTCCTTATGATTGACCGGCATACAATAATCCAAATACCTCTCTAAAAATGCTTGTTTCATGTCTTCCCATGTCCTAATAGAACTGTTGATCAAACTCATAAACCACTTCAATGCTGCTCCTTTCAATGTTGAAGGAAATAGTTTAAGTTTTTGAGCATCTTGTAAGTAGTCATAAGTTCTACATAGGACTTCAAATTCAAATAGAAAGGTTTCAGGATCTTCAGTTTTAATTCCATAGAAGTTTGGAAGGACAGAGGGTGAAATGTTTTTCATGGTTGTATTGGTTTCTTCATCTACTATAGGAAACCCAAAAGAGCTTCCCATCTCTCTTCTACCTCTTCCTCTACCCCCTTCACCTTCTACACCTCTGCCTCCTTCTCCTCTACCTCTACCTCTACCTCCTCCAAATAATGTGTGTTCTCCATTAAAGACTCCTCCTCCCCCTTCTTCTGCCATAGTTGATTCTTCTGAGGAGGTGGAACAGTTTGTGTCTCTAACAGAGGTCCTTGAATCCTCTTCTAAGGCAGGTTCAGTGGATGAAATGGGAGGTCTTTCTAATGGAGTATCTAATATTAAGTCCTCTGGGAGTCTAGGATCAGTAAAGGATGGATTATGGTTCTGAGTTGGAGGTGTACTGGCTCTTGTTCTAGATGAAACAAGTGGTGTTCTAGGGATCAAGCTTCTGCTGCTACTTCTTATGAATCTACCCCTTGAATCTTTCTCTCTACGCATATAATTTTTTTTTTTTTTTTTTTTTTTGAAGTTAAGAAACAAGGCTACCTAGTTACACTTCCCCGGCAACGGCGCCAAAATGTTTGTGCTCAACCTAGTCTCCTAAATTGAGTTCATTAATTGTCAACCAGGGTTGGTAAACTGCTGAAGTGTGGTGCACTATATGTGCCTAGGTAATTATTTCTCACTACGTTGTGTTTAGTGTTTTATGATGTTTTTGGATTTTTATGGTTTTATGTTCACAAGGGAAAGAACTAAATGCTGGTGGAAAGAAACTACTGGTTGAAAAACAGAGTGAAGCCTAAATTATGGATGACAAATGACAAATGAAAATACTGAAACAAAACAAAGTATAACTATGGCTAGCAAATTACAAATCTTGATAATGACTTCAAGAAAATAAATCACAACATGAGCTTAACTTGTCCAATTCATTCATTAAAGATGTTTTGGAAGAGCTTAAGAAATGGGCAGCTAAGTGTAAATGAAATTCTCCTAACTAAACAATCAAACAATCAACTTACAATGTTACAACATCTCGCCCATGATTAAAGGTCTATTAAAATATATTTGGAAAAGAACATTTGTATCACCATAAGATTTCTATTCTAAACTAGCTTCTAACTTTGTTCTGCAACTCAATCTAGCATCACTAAGCCTCATACAAAAGTTATAGATTTCTTTTTTAAATGGTCTTTGAGAAAAGGCTTATTTGTGAAATGGTAAAAAGGTTGCAAAAGTACTCCAAACCTTAAACTGGTACTACCTTCTGTCCAGATAATTATGTGTTATTATGAGTTTGGAACAAAAGAAGTTTTGTAAATAATGAAGGCTGTGGTGTTTAAATTTAACAACTAATACAATTTGAAATGCAATGGATGGCAACTACTCTAGAATGTTAACACAGTGAACTAAGTTAAGACTAAACTAGGGTACTTCTATTCTATAGTGAACAGTGTTAAATTAAAAGCCATTATCAAACTGAAAATGAAATGACAGAACTGAACCACATGAATTCTACCTCCGGAGTGCTATAACTGAGTTATCATGCAACTAACCTAAGGAATTCTACAGTTCATCCCGTTCAGTATGAATGATGTTTTGGAAGAGTTTGTGAGAACGAGTATGGCTGTATCATTCAAAGAAATTGAACATAAACACAAGAATGAAAGCAAATACAACTAAAGTCCAAGACACCACAGTTACTTCTTACTCATTGTTATGATATTTTGGAAGAGCTTTGTAAGAGTAAGATTGGCTATGCTTCTTGGTTTAAACTTAACATCTAAAACCTACAATACCACAGTTATGCCTTATCCATCATAATGATATTTTGGAAAAGTTGATTAGAGTAAGTTTGGCTGTGATAGTAAATATAAACAAATATGAACATAAGCTGAAATAAAATCGAAACTAAAACTAGAAATAAAAACGAAATTAAAACACTTATCTACTGTATAAACAAGGCTTCTCAGGAGGCAGGGGCCCTCTACCACCAGAGTAGCACGAAATCTAGCTCAGAATCGACTCAACGCGTTCAAGGAAATACTGCTTCTTTCATTAAAGAGGAATCACCTCAAAAACAGAGTATTCACAGACTTCAAAGATCTAGCAGTCAACCATAAAATCTAATCCAAAATCTAACCTTTTTCTCTCGGTTTCCCGAGCATATTTATAGCAAATTTACATAACAGAACTTGAGATAATGCGGGGATTATTGTCTTTCCTAATAGAAATTAAACTAGGACTCTGATCATGATCACGTAACATAATCTGGACTGTCCTTATCCTGTTAGGAGTCTACCTCCTAGTTTAATTTTCCACGTGCTTAACCACGTACAGGATTCTGTTCAATCTTCATGGAGGACAAAAAATGATGAGGACATGACGTGGAATACACCCATGTGTGCTTTTCTCCAAGATGACATCCGGAACCTGTATAAACATGAAGCTGGCTACAGAATTGGTAACTAGCTACAGAATTTCTGCATCCTGTAGCTAGTTTCAATTCAAAAAGTACTACAATGACACAATCATAAAAACATAGCAAGTTAGCCACGATATTCATTCTTAAAGCAATTTTAACTAATTTCATTGATCATTTGAGCCTGGGATTAATAATGGATGAAAGAAATGGAATGGAATGGGAGCTCAACAAGACTGTTAGCAGAAATGAGGGAGTCACACCACAGGCAAGAATGCCAATAGTGGGACTGGCTCTGATACCATGTCAAACCAGGAGGTAACTCCACAAATCAGAATGTGTATTAGATGAAGAATGTGTATGTATTTATACATGGAGGTGAGGCTAGTAGGATTCATCTCCCAATGACTCTTGGCCTTCCTTATTTCCTAATATTATTTAATATACAATATTGAATATCCTCACCCAACCCTTAGGATTAGGTGTCAACAATTTTGTATGCAGAAAATGCCTACAAGGGATAACATTAAATTGGTGTCATTGCTAGGGAACATAGCAGTGAAATTATTTATCCCCGGCACAATGACTAAACCCACTTTCTTGATGGTGAACAAGAAATCCATAGGCTGACATCAAGAAATTTGTGAACTTTATTGTCTAGAATCCTGATATCTCATAAGTTTGCTAGATCTAATCCAAATCCTGAAGAATTTCCACCACTTTTTTATCTCGAGAAATTGATTGGACAAATCAGCATGAGGCATAGGCTTGAGGCCTCTTCTTCAACTATTCTTGAAGAATAAACTTCTCATATTGAAAATATTTAAGATAAGCCTAAGATATCTTAAATTTCTCCAAAATTTTCATCTCTTGTTGAAAGAAAAGTCTCACTCCAGAAATATTTCCTTGTTGAGCAACTTGAAGCCTTTGAATTACCTCTTTCCACATAACTTAAGCATCCTAAGGTTAAAGCATAACAACGTTTTTTATTTTTTTCCCATACAGTTCTGATTTCTTCAATCCAACCAGAAGTTCAACAACCTCTACAGACTCGGGTTATTCAATCTCAATAGAATCCAAAGCATAATATATCATTGATTTCATACAGAAAATTGCTAGAGTGGGCCCATTAGTAAATGCTAGATATACTCCATTAAGGTTACATTCCCAATTGCATGATCTACCTAAAGGATATTTAAATTATCTTCCCAAATACAAGATTGATGGTGAAGTTAATGTAGAGGATGTCTTATCTACTTTCCTTGATTTTTCATATAACTTAAATGTTGAGCATGATGATGTCTACATGAGACTATTTGCGCAATATTTAAAAGGGGAATACAGAATTTGGCTTATACAGTTTGAAGCAGATACTCCAAACTTTTTAATCAACAAATGGGGTGAGAAAAAGCATCATGTTTATTATTTAACCAAGTTTTGAGATATAAGGATAAATGATGGTGAATCATTTTTTGATTTCACCAAAAGGTTCGACAAGCTTTATAACATAATTCCTACAGATATTAAGCCTTCCTCAATAGTAGTTGAGGTAAATTTTGTTGTTGCTTTTGAAGATGGTTTTACATTGATGCTAAAAGAAGGGAAGTCCACTTAACAGATATAAAAAAATTTGCAATTGAGATGGAGGCAAATAGATTGGCATCAAGTAAATTGAGAGCTAAAGTAGAATGAGTGGAAAACAAAAAGGTTAATCAAGAAGCAACATCTTCAAGCGAAGGAAAGGAAGAAGGTGACCAAAAAATTGATGAAATAACTTGAATGTTAATGACTTTGTCAAATAAAATTGCTAGAATGTATAATCCTCTTAGACAAGGTCAAGAACTTGCAAATATACCACCTAGTCAGTTTCAAAGATCTTTCCATAGAAAATACTATAATGGGAAAGAATAAATGTCAATCGACAGGTTCAAAAACCTATGGTTATAGATGATCATAATATTGAAGAACTTGAAAAAGTAACACATTATGTGAATTTTTTTTATGGCCAACTTTCTTAGAGTGTTAATACTCATCAAGGTACTCCTAAAAAGGAATAGGAATTGACTGAAGGTATTAATCCCTATCTTGTTTTTCAATATAAAGTTTTTTCTGATTTTCAACAAGTTGAACTTAACAAAAAAATATGATTTAAGGCCTAGAGAAAATTCAAACAAATAGGTCAAGAGATTTTATTTTGTTGTACCTAAAGAAACTATCAAGGGCCTTCATCTTCACAACAACAACCACAATTTTTTGAAGAACAATAAAAATTTGACAAGGTTTCCATTTCATTCATCTTAGAAAATGAATTGGAGAAAGTAAAAACTCCTATCTCATTGTCGGAATTGGTTAGAAATCTTGTGTATCTTAAGAAAGTAATAAGTGGATTCAGACATCATATGCACCAGTAGAAGAGGATACTTTAAATTCGCAAGATGAGAAGCCATCTGTACTTTTTGGACCTCACGTAGAGATGAGAGATGAGTTAGTGCCTCCATTATTTGTTACTTTGAAGATCTCTGAGTTCCTCCTTTATAATTGTATGATGGATTCAAGAGCTTCACATAATTGATGCCCAAATCAATTATGGAAAATCTATAGTTGCATGTTACTCTACCATATTATGATCTCTATTCATTTTATTCAAAGAAAGTGGAATGTTTGGGTCTCATCAAAGACTTGGTGGTATCTTTAGCTAAAATTCTTGTCAAGAATATGGTGATGGATGTAATTGTAGTAAAAATTACTGCAAAGTTTAGTACACTTTTATTAAGATCCTGGTATAACAAATTAGGAGGCAGCCTACAAATGGACATGAATTATGCCACAATTCCAGTCTTCGAGGAAGAGAGCACGAGATTGTATAAAGAATCAAGATTTACTAACAATGTGAGTGATGTTAAATACCCTATTAATCATCTAATATATGTTGTGGATCAAGAATTGGGTGTTTTATTTTGTTTGTAAATCAACAGTATAATATTCAGGATACATTAGAGAATTTTGTAAATATTTATGATTTTTCAGTAGATGTTGCATGGAAAGTATATTTTGATAGAGATACTTAAAGGGAAGGTTCATGATCTAGAGTAGTTATAATTTCACCCTCAAAGGAGCCTATTACTCAATCATTCAAGCTAGATTGTAACACCCCGCCCCACCATTTTAGCCGCTTTTACAAGCTCACTACGGTAAACATGAGCTGAGAGTTACTATGCATGACCTAACCTCCAAGATTCAGTTATGGAAATGGGGTCAACTTGTCTAAGACTTACTACAATATTCAGGCACACTTGATCACATCTTTAACATACTGACTTCATTGGTGAACTTTTCCTCGAGTCTTGGCCACCCCTTGACCTATCTCATATCTCAGTCGCATGCAAAAATGGAAGTCAGTGCAACTACCACTTTCTAGCCGCATGAATGACCCATTCTCCATATAGCTACAGCCACATGGATGCCTAGCTTCAGTGAGGTTGTGGAAAAGGATTCCTAATTTCAAGGTTTGGATCTACAAAATTAAGACAATAATTATCCAACATCCCAAATCCTTCAAGATCTTTGTCATTAACCTATACAAGTCTTCATGCATTGTTCTTGGCTCTATTCTTGCTAAAGATTTCAAAATACATGATAATCATTTATACAAACACTTTGTAAACATAGTACCTATAGGTCATGAATGCATATCTATTTGTTTTTTCCTTAATTTCATCAAAGAATCATCAAGAAGGCTTACTTCCCTCTCAAGATATCTGCAACAAACACTTGTTAGCTCATGCATTCATATAAAATAACCAGGAGCCTATCAAACCATGGAATAGAACCATAACAATAACACATCATATGATGAGAAACATACCATGAATGTAACCAACATTTAACTAGAATGAAGCCATGACAAACCAATCATAAAATCACACATTAAACTATAATTTGTGCTCATTGGTATCATCAAAAAACAACACATATTAATGTATGCATAATACCAACCACTTTAGGGACTTCCACATACAACCAAACCGTAGATTGGGTTGAACCAAATCTTCCTTTTAGCCAATCATCTCTGTGCCATATTCCAAGGCATGAATGTGGGATCACATGGAATGAACCAAAACCAAACCAACCAGGGAATTCATAGGTTAAACCACCTCCACCTTCAACCACGGTGATTTCACTTAAACCGGTCCAAAAATAACCAAAACCAATAAAAACTTGGATCCCTCAAGGTTTCTTCACCATACCTAGAGGAATTTTGATGTCTCCACCCACTTTTTAAGAGCTTCTCAGAAAAAAACATCTCCATTCTTGACCCTTGGGATTTTCCTAAGACCACTTCAAACAAGATATGAAATCTACCGACAATCCAAAGTTCAACAAAACGGAGAACCCACTACATCATGGCTTCATCTAGGAAATGACATAGGAAAAATTGTACACCACTGTCAATCATGGAAAATCCCATTCCAATGAAAGAAAAATGACCCGTAAACCAAATGCATGAACCATGCATTCAAATCCCAGCAAGATAACAAAACATGCAACCTGTTACCGGAAAAATACTCTTGTTGATTTCTCCTTTTATGTTTGATGTTTTCCCTTGCTTATTGTTTTCCAACTTTCCTTTTGTGCTCCCTTTCTTGTTCCCTGCTTTCTTATGTCTTCCTTGTGTCCAAGTACTCTCTCTCTCTCTTCTCCTCTCCTATAAGTGAATGTTATAATGTCCAAGAGTGTGTTAAATTTTATGGTGTGTTCTATGATTGCAACAATTACTTGAATGTCTTATTAACCCAATAACAACTTTACTTCATATTCCAATAGAAAACACATTAAAACTTCAGTGGCATTCACTTTAGATCATAATTAACAGTAATTGCATATGAAACATTAACTTGTCTCTTTGTAAATTGGATCACAGATCTTTGTAAATTAAATTCTAGTAAGTTTGCATATTTTCATTTTTACCCATATTTGTTAAAGTGTTGAAGCACTCGTAAATAATGGTGCGCAGTAACTCATGGTAAGTATATTTATTTATATCATTTTCATTATCCCATATTTTATGAAAATACTTGCTTACATTATAGTGGGTAGTAACTTATCGTAAATATGTTATTTACATGAGTATGAGCTATTTTCAATGAATGGTCATGTCCTTCGAGACATTACTTTCAACACTAATTATTAGTTAATTATTCATTATTTATTATTGTTATTATTTATAGTTATATATTTCATTCATAAAAATCTTCTAAGAAGGGGAATTAGCCCCTAGTTGCACTCTTCAACACTCCCTTTTAACTAGGGAGGAATTTTGTCTGTCAATATTCATTCAAGGCTATGTTATCATGTCTATCATGTGCCATCTCTGCAACTTGTCTCATCTCTACTGAAGATTTATATCATATTCCAATAAGAAAGGATTGAAAGAGGGTGGGTCATAAGACCCTTCCACTCTAGCCAAAATGACAGAGTAAATTCCTCATGTCCAGGGATAGAACCCCTACTAGGCTTGATCCTTAGTGATCAAGTTGTTGAACATCATTCATCCTAGTCATAGGGAATACAGTAGTACTTGACACATCCGTTGGTAGTACTAATTAACCCTAACCAATTTTCCCAATCCATTGGCCAAATGAGAGGTACTTCCCAAGAGTCCCATACTAAAATGGTAGGATGTGTATTGGGGATTCCATAGGGGAAGGTGAACCACTCACCCTATTTTCATATAGTGCACTCCATAGGGGAATATGAACGACTCACCCTACACCCACATGTTGGGGTATGTACTCCACAAGGGAAGGTGAACCACTCAACCTATTCTCAAATAGCTCCAAGAAGTACCCCAAGCCCATAGGATCTCCCAGAGCTTAATGTCCAACTCAATCAAGACCCTCATGGGAGGGTATTTCCAAAAATCCAAGTCTCTCTTTGAAGGCTAAGAACTCTTCCATTCCTAAAGGCTTTATGAGGATTTTAGCAATGTGTTCATCCATTCGGATATGTTGGAGCCTTATTGCTCCTCGTTGTACCATATCTCGGATAAAATGGTAACTAATATCAATATGCTTAGATCGGTCGTGGAACACAAGATTCTATGTAAGGAAAATCCCACTTTTATTAACACAATAAATGATGGTGGTATCCAAAACATTCTTAAATAGCTCACTAAAGAGATTCCTCAACCAAATGGATTCACAACAAGCCATACTAGCTACAATATATTCAATCTCAATAGTTCTTAGTGCAACAATTTTTTGTTTTTGGCTCATCCATGAGATGGAAGCAGATCCCAAAGAGAAACAATATCCAGATGTGATTTTTCTATCCACCCCACTACTAGCCCAATCGACATCAGTATATCCATGTAATCTCAGATCCTCGACAGTGTACCTCATTCCATGTTTTCTTACATTGATAAATGAGATGGTCTGCACCAGTCAAAAATAGATCATCAACATATAAGACAAAAGTAAGTGGCATGTACTTTTCAACCTTGAAGTATAATTTTGGATCATCATAGCTCCTTGTAAATCTGAGCTTCATGAGATTAACACTCCACCAACTCCATGTTCAATATTGTAGATCCATTTCGAAGTGACTACAGACTTGCCCTTGGGTCTCGGCACCAATTCCCAGACATTTTTAGTCATGATTGACTCATATTCCTCAGCCATATCATATTTCTATACCTAGCACTTCACAAATACTTCAAAAGTGCAAGGTTTTGTTTGAGTTATAGTACTCATGGTAGTCAATTATCCTTGATACTTGGTATGCTTCTCACTTTCTTGAAAATTTCCTCTTGGGGAAACATGATTTTATGAATCTTGAAGTGTATCTTGAAGCCATACTGTTATTTTATTTGAGATAGAGGGATCACAAGGAGGTGTATCAAGTGGATCCATCGGGCCATCAACATCGGGCATAGGTTCATCCATCGGAGGTTCTTCTTGACTCTTAGAAACATCATCATCCTTCCTTATGATGGGGAGATCCCTTGATTTTCTGAGGGAAGAGTCTTCATCAAAGGTAACATCTCTACTTATTGCTACATTTCTCTGACCAGGTACATAAATTTGATATGTCTTTGAATCTTCACTATATCCAACAAATATACCTTTCTTCCCAGAACCTTCCAAATTTTTCCTTTTCTCTTTTGGTACATGAAAATATACAGGACGACCAAAGATTATTAAATGTGCAACATTAGGATTATTACCAGTGAATATTTCTTCGGGTGTTTGGAAATCCAAGCTTTGATGAAGACTCCTATTTTGAACATAGATAGCAGTGTTCACTACTTCTCCCCATAAAAAACTTCGGTAGGCCTTGATCATGAATCATGGCACAAGTGGTTTCCTTAATTGTACGATTCTTTCTATCTAAAAACTCAATTTTGTTGTGGATTGGAATAGTGAACTCCATCTTAATACTTGCCTCTTTGCAAAATTCATTGAATTCATTAGATTCATATTCAGTTCCATTATCAGTTCTCAATGTCTTGATATTATTGCTTGTATGATTCTCCACCAATGTTTTGAAAGAGCAGAACCATCTAAGTGACTTCATCCTTATTCTTCAAGAAATAAATCCAAGTTTTGCGGGAAACGTCATCCACAAATATCACATAAAATAAGTATCATCCCAATGAATTCATGGGAAAAGTACCATCCATGTCAGAATGGATCGATTGAAGAAAATCAATTGTCTTGCTCTCACTAGAAGGGAATGGTCCCTTTGTGTGTTTTCCTACTACACAACCTTGAAAAACTCCTTCATGTTTCAAATCAAATTAGGGCATCTTATGACCATGTTCCTTACACTTGGGAAGGCTTTATAATGTAAATGACCAAATATATGGTGCCATAGCTCACATTAAATAGAGGTTTCATTTTCCAAATCTCCCAAAGGGATTCCACCAACTTGATAAATACCATCAACCCTAAACCCAAGAGTAAAAACATCTCTCAAGTTCTTAGTCCATGCACGTACATCTCCATCAGTGGAAGCTACCTTAAAGCCTTTATCCTCCATTATAAAAATAGATACCAAATTATTCTTCTAATTTGGCATATAGAAAACATCTTGAAGATGTATGGTTTTACCATAGTTCAAGTGAAGAGTAAAAATCCCTATTCCTTTCATAAGGTAGGTGGAATTATCTCCAATAATGATATTTAGATTAGTATTCCTCTCAACTAAATTTGAAAGAACCTCCTTATATATAGTGACATTCATTGAGGCTCCACTATCAATTAACCATTGATCTAAGGTGTCGAGAGGAGAGGTAATAGATAAAGTAGAAATGAGATAATACTCATCTTATTTTTCAACAGCATTATTTTCATCATACCTGGAATTTCTTGTGCTCTTGGAAGGTCAATTATTTCCTTCTCGAGTAGCAGGAGAATTCCATTTTCCTTTGTAATTAGACCTATTATTTCTATGTTTTTTTTTTTGTCCCTTGGAGGATTATTATTGTGAGGACATTCTCTAGCATAGTGGCCAAACTTGTTGCAACTGAAGCGTCTTCCTTTGCCTTTTCCTTTGAATCCTTTCTTAGATCCAAAACCCTACCTTCTGTAATTTGATGGGCCAACATCATTTATCCTTTTAGCATGTGTAGAGAAAGAAATAGGTTCACTTACATTAATAGAATTATTGCTCTCCAACATCCTTATTTCCTCTTGATTTCATCAAGCCAATAGCTCATCGAAACCAGGTATCTTGGCATTGATGAGAATGGTGGTGACAAATGTTTCACATGGCCTTGTAAGATGTCCAAGTGAAATAAGGGTGAGTTCCCTATCAGCAATAACTTCTCCAATAGATATAAAATCATTCTTTACTTGATTTATTCTCATGAAATATGCTTGTGCATACTCCCCTTTGTCCATTTTGATATCCTTCAACTTGTTCTTGAGAAAGATAATTTGATTTGCATTCTTGACTTTGAACATCCCTACCAACTTATCATACATTTCCTTGGAATTTCCCAGATCACAAATATAAGAGATTAAATGCTTTTCAAAGGAGTCAACTAAGATTTTCTTAGCTTTCAACTCTCCTTTTGTATACTTCGTTCTAACATCAGTACGTGCATTTGAAGGAGGTTCCACTACTTTCTCTTACACATAATCCAACACTTCATGTTTCTCCAAGGTCAATTAAGAGACATATTCCAGGCATGATAATATGATCTCCCATTGAGCTTATCCTTTGTCTTGAAATAAGAGTGAGTAGCCATCGAGAATTTTTCCAACAGACCTTATTCAACAACAGCAATTATTCAACAATGATTGCATCTCTTGTTACTTGGGCTTGTCTTCACCTAGGCTCTGATACCATGTTAAATTTTATGGTATGTTCTATGCTTGCAACAAATACTTAAATTTCTTATTAACCTAATAAAAACTTTACTTCAGATTCTAATAGAAATCACATTAAGACTTAGTAACATTTACTTTAAACCATCATTGACAATAATTGTAGATAGAACATCAACAATAAGTACAAGAAAATATGAGATGGTAAGTGAATTGTGTAAAATGAAAAGTTTCAAGTGAATTTTATACTCAAGATACCCATCACGTATCTTTGTAAATTAAATTCTAGTAAGTTTTCACATTTACATTTTTACCCATAATTGTTAAAGTGTTGAATAACCTGTAAATAATGGTGGGTAGTAACTCCTAGTAAGTATATTTATTTACATATTTTTCCTTATCCCATATTTTTGTAAATAATTACTTAAATTATGGTGGGTAGTAACTTATGGTAAATATGTTATTTACGTGAGTATGAGTTATTTTCAACCAATGGTCATGTCCTTAGAGACATGACTCTTCAACACTAATTATTAGTTAATTATTAATTATTATTATTATTATTATTATTATATATAAGATGGTCATGTCCTTACAGACATGACTCTTCAACACTAATTATTACTTAATTATTCATTATTATTATTATTATTATTATTCTTGTTGTTGTTGAGATTCAACAAGATGATGAGCTTAGTGAAAAGAGTCGCCTTCACTAAGTGGGCCCGCAGGCTATTTTTGGCACAAGTCTATTTTTAGACTATGTCTATTTTTAGACATGTCGATCATATTTCAGAAGTTGCAGGATGCTATTTTTGGATGGTTGATCAAGTTGGAAAAATGGATGAAATTCTATTTTTAGAATATTGGGCGAAGTCTATTTATAGATCGTCAATCTAAAAATAGATGCATGTTGATTATTATTAGCTCTTAATAATAATCAGACTCTAAACATCAACTTATTCTCTTGGAGACCTTCTGGGCTTCAAGGTACGATGTGTATGGTATGATACGAAGGAATTACGCTATTCCCCGAGGGTTTACTAGGAGCTAATGCATGGAGGACTCGCTTAGAACTAAAGTGGCAGTAGTTATGACACAGCTTGGAAGAAGTAGTTATGGAGTTGTATTCCGCCTTGAACTGCGAATTAGATCAACATTAGTTGTATTTAGTCTAACCGATTGATACACTAGTGAGAGGGAGGAATTAATTAGTTAATTAATTCAAAAATAATAACTCATTAACAACCGAACAAAGCATAAACATTTAACTATAGTGCATGCGCTCAAGTCAAAGGAGACCAGTGGAGAGATGGGTGAAAGGGCAAGATAGACTATATGTTGTGACTATTAGTGATGCATTGATTGCATCACACACATATTGGAGATTCCAATGAGGACTGCGCTATCAAGGATGGATTAATTTGAATTCATTCAAAGCTATTCTTCATCAGAGATTACGCAGTGGAGGCAGGCTAGTAGGTGGCAAAGATCGGTGCATGCATTTGCAAGATTGGGCCCGATTAGTGTATGACGATTGTACTGTACTGAGAGCTTGTGATAAGCTTTGTATGTTTGTATGAGATTTTCATATGATCTCCATGTTACATAATATATAGTTTTGGTTTTCAGCTTTAGTCTTTCATGGTTAAAAACTATGGTATGTGCGATTGAATATTTTTTGTTTATGCTTCACATGTGTGTGCAATTAATTTTTTCTGCAAAAGATTAACAAGTGGAATAGATTCAGTATCTTGCATAAAGTTAAATAGTGTGAAATCAGGTGGATCTTGGATATATGCATGCTTAGTGCATATAATCTCTACATGGTATTAGAGCATTGTTGATTGAATATTTCAATTGTGAAGTGAGTTTGTGCTGGTGGACAATTCGAATATGCTACAGAATATTCTTGGCACAGAAATCAAGTATACATTGAAATGTCCTTCAACGGGTTGAGATTGGAGTATGCCCTTGATGGGAGCTTGAATTACATAGCATGGAAGGACAGGATGGAGGCGGTGTTGGAGGATAATGGGCTGAAGGAGTTCATCGATAGCGATGTTCCTAAGCCAGGATCTAGCGATGTTGCATTACTTGATGCATGGCAAAAGAAGACTGCAAAGACAAGGAGGATTATGTTGGAAGGTGTGAAGGACCAAATTGTGTCTAGCCTTCACGAGAAAGCCGCTCCATTCTTAATGTGGAAGGCTTTGATAGATTTGTTCCAAAGCAGAAGTGATTAGAGGAAGTTGGCACTTAAAGACAAGCTCAGAAAAATAAAAATGGAGAAAGGCGACAGTATTCCAAAATACCTCACGAAGTTTGTCCACTGCAAGGATGAACTGGGAAGTGTGGGGGTTATTGTTGATGAATAAGAATTGGTGAGCTTGGCTCTCCTTGGGCTTCCAAAGAGTTGGCATAGATACGAAGACTCTGCCAATGGACGAGAGAAACTGCGAGGATGGGAGCGACCTTGGTCGGATCTTGTGCAGGAGGAGATAAGGTGGGGTACCATGGATGGATCTTCATCGAAGAATGAAGATGAAGAGAATTTCACTTTTTCTGCCAAAGAAAGGAAAGGGAAGGGGAAGAAAAATCCTTCTAAATCTGGTGCGAAAGGCAAGAAGCAGGACTTGTCCAAAGTGAAGTGTTTTCACTGTCACGAGCATGGACATTTCACCACTAACTGTCCACAGAAGAAGAAGAATAAGCAGGTTGTTGGATCTGCAGCTGGAGAGTCCTTAGCCTCACAATTTGAGATGGATTTTTCTTTGATCGCATGCTTGGTTTCAGGCTGCATGGGATCGGTGTGGTATCTTGACAGTGGTGCATCTTTCCATATGACGGGAGACAAAGATTTGCTCAGTGAATTGGAGGAGAAGGACCTCCAGATGCATATAGAGATGGACGACGATGGTCGGTACAGTGCGACTGGCATTGGGACCATTACCTTTGAGAGGGAGTTTGGTAATCCATTCTTGTTGAAGAATGTCATGCATGTTCCAGGTCTGAAGAAGAACTTGGTCTCAATCACAATGCTGGAAGACAAGGGTTATAATGTTGTTTTCAGTGAGGGAAAATCTTTCTTTCGACATAAAACAACGGGTCAAACCAAGAAGATAGGGGTTTGAATTAAGGATCTCTACAAGCTATAGGTAGATGGTTGCGCTGCAATGGTGGGGAAAGCAGAAGAAGTGGTGAGCCGGGATGAGGGAGAATTATGGCACAGGAGATTGGGTCATCTTCACCGTGGTGCTTTGAAAATTTTGTAGCAAATTTATACTGGACTTCCCAAGGGTACTCTTGTGCATTCAGATTAGTGCAAGGGATGTACTATGGGTAAGTTTGTGAAGACCACCTTTCATGAGAAGGAGAACCGTGCTTCAGTGATCCTAGAGAGAATTCACACAGATGTGTGTGGACCATTCTCGGTTGCTTCAACAGCGAAACACAGGTATTATGCGATATTTTTTGATGACTTTTCTCGTAGATGTTGGATCTTCTTCATGCAGAAGAAGAGTGAAACGTTCTCAAAGTTTTGTGAGTTCAAGGCATTGGTGGAGAAGGAGTCGGGGAAGCAGGTGAAAGCTCTACGGAGCAATAATGGTGGTGAATACATCTCGAGAGAATTCAAAGACTTCTGTAGCAAAGAATGAATTCGAAGAGAACTCATAGTGCCTCATAACCCACAGCAGAATGGGGTCGCCGAGAGAAAGAAAAGAATGATCATGGGTGTTGCACGAGCGATGCTACATGATCAGGGCCTACCGATGCACTTGTGGGCAGAAGCATGCAACACTGCGATTTATGTGCAAAACCGTTGTCCTCATAGAGTACTTGTCATGAGTACACCCGAGGAAGCTTTTACTGGTAAGAAGCCTGATATTTCTCATTTGAAGATTTTTGGCTCACCTGTTTACATTCATGTGATGAAGGATGCCAGGAGGAAGCTGGAGCCGACTACAGAAGTTGGGATATTTTTGGGGTACACAGAAACACCCCATAACTATCGTGTGTATTTTCCAAACAATCAGATGATTGTTATGCGACAAGATATAAAATTCAATGAGGTGAAAGCCATGAAGTTGTCGCTTGAGAGGGAGCTACACTTGCATGTGGAGGAGGAACTTCTTGTTCCCAAAGATAAGCCTCTGGATGTGGATCAGCCACAGGAGGAGATTCATGGAGTGGAGGAGTCCACTCATGCAGAACCAAACATTAGACAAGGCAGAAAGCGTACCACAGAAGCTAAGAGACTGAAGGTGGATGCGGCACAGAATGTAGGAGTCCCTACATCACAACACAGACAGAGACAGTCACCTGACCGATATACTGGATACATGGCTCTTATGAGCAAGTGTATTATGACAGAGCCATCTTCTTTTGAAGAAGCAACGCAGGAGCCCACATGGGTAGATGCCATGGTGGAGGAGTATGACTCCATTGTCAGAAATAGTGCTTGGGATATTGTTCCAAGGCCGGTGGGGAAATCAGTTGTAGGATCAAGATGGATCTACAAGGTAAAGCAAGCTGCTAATGGGAGCGTTGAGAAGTATAAGGCAAGATTTGTTTCTCGGGGCTTCTCACAGATTGAGGGGATTGAATATGAAGAAACCTTTGTACCTTTCGCACGGTATTCTTTTATACGGACCATCCTTGCTCTCTCAGCACAGATGGGTTGGCACATTCATCAGATGGATGTGAAGACTGAGTTCCTTAATGGGATCATTGAGGAAGAGGTGTACATTGAGCATCCTGAAGGATTTGAGATCTTCAGCAGTGAGTCGCATGTGTGCAAACTCAAAATAGCGATGTATGGGCTGAAACAAGCACCTCGTGCTCGGTACACTCGGATCGACAGCTATTTCACTAGTTGGCTTCACCAAGAGTGAGGTGGATGCAAACCTGTACCAGATTGTGGTTGAGGGTAAGCTTTTGATCATTGTACTTTATGTTGATGATTTGATACTAACAGGGGATGAGCAGTTGATACACTCATGCAAGGCTGATCTTTCAAAGGAGTTTGAGATGAAGGATTTGGGCCTCCTTCATTATTTCCCTGGATTGGAAATATGGCAGCGGGAAGGTGAATTGTTTGTGTCTCAAGGAAAGTATGCCCAGGAGATACTGGAGAAGTTTCACATGCAAGGTCATAAGAGGCATTTGATACCCTCTTCCAGGAAATTGGAAGAAAGAGGATGCTACATCGGTAGAGGTGAAGGATGCCATTGCTTATCGACTTTGTAGTTCGCTCGTGTATTTATTCAATACAATACTAGACATATGCTATGCTATGCGGTGAACCGTATTTCACAAGCGATGGTTAAGCCTACCAAGCTCTTCGAATGTTGCAGCATGTCCCAAGATATCTGTGGGCACATCTCGAGTATGGTTTATGGTGCGATGATTTGATGAGGTAGTTGTATGGTTTGGATAGATGACAGAAGCCCACTACGTAAGAGCACATCAAGAGGATTTCGCACGGACGATAGCGCTGGTACAACAGGAAACAAAGATCCGTGGCACTCAGTTCAGCGGAAGCAGAATACATGGCAGCAAGTCAAGCTGCATGTGAGGCTATTTGGATGAGGAAGATCCTGGTTGGTTTGTTCAGTTCACATTTAGATCCCACGGTGATACATTGTAATAATTAGAGTTGCATTAAACTCTCAATTAATCCCGTGTTTCATGATAGATATAAACATATTGATATCTGATATCATCATATCAGAGATTGTGTGCAGTGGAAGATCATGTTGCTTCAGTGCATTCCTACGGAGGATCAGGATGCAAATATTCTGACGAAGGCACTCACCAGAAGCAAATTTGAATACCATAGAGGCAGGATCGAGGTGAAGGATAATTCCTATCTTGTTGAGAGGGAGTGTTGAGATTCAACAAGATGATGAGCTTAGTGAAAAGAGTCGCCTTCACTAAGTGGGCCCGCAGGCTATTTTTGGCGCAAGTCTATTTTAGACTCAAGTTGATCATATTTCGTGCTGCGTGGATGTTATTTGTGGATATTGTTCAAGTTGGAAAATGGATGAAATTATATTTTTAGAATATCAGCTAATTCTATTTATAGATCAATAATCTAAAATAGATGCATGTCGATTATTATTAGCTCTTAATAATAATCAGACTCTAAACGGCAACATCGGCAACTTATTCTTTGGAGCACTTCAATTCAAAGCCAATGCATGTGGCACAAAGAAATTTGGCTTTCTTCTAAGGAATTATGCTATTCCAGGGGTTTGGTGAGCTAATGGCTGAGGACTCGCTAGAAACTCAAGCAGTTAGTAGTTATGACACAATGGAAGAAGTAGTTATGGAGTTGTATTTAGTTTAACTTAGTTAGACTCAGTTGAGCTAGTTGTATCTAGTCTAACTGATTGATACACTAGTGAGAGTGGAGTAAATTAATTAGTTAATTAATTCACAAATAATAACTCATTAATCAACTGAACAATACAGCAGTTAACTACAGTGCATGGCAGTTTCAGTGGAGACCAGTGGAGAGATAGGTGAAAGGGAAAGATAGACTATCTATTGTGACTATAGTGATGCATTGATTGCATCCAACACTCAGTGGAGATGCCAATGAGGATTGTGCAGTCAATCCAAGAGTAATTCAAATTCATTCAGAGCTATTCTTCATTAGATATTTATTAAGGAGGCAAAAGGAAGGTGTGGCAAAAGATCGACGTGTTGACTTTTCCGTATCTACCGATTAGTGTATGACGATTGCACTGTACTGAGAGCTTGTGATAAGCTTTGTATGTTTGTATGAGATTGGCATATGATCTCTATGTTACATAATATATAGTTGTGGTTTTCAGCTTCAGTATTTCCCGGTTAAAAACTGTGTTATGTGCGATTGAATATTTTTTGTTTATGCTTCACATGTGTGTGCAATTAATTTTTTCCACAAAAGATTAACAAGTGGAATAGATTCAGTATCTTGCATAAAGTTAAATAGTGTGAGATCAGGTGGATCTTGGACATATGCATGCTAGTGCATATAATTTCTACAATTATTATATATGAGGCTTCTAGGAAGGGGAACTAGCCCCTAGTTTCACCCTTTAACATGCTTGCTTTCTTATGTCTTCCTTGTGTCCAAGTGCTATCTCTATCTTATCCTCTCCTCTATGTGAATGCTAGAATCTCCAAGAGTGTGTATGAATGTACTTCCCTCCTTTTTCTTTTCTTTTTTCCTTTCCTTTTTCTTCATTTTCCCTTGCATTCGTATTCTTGTCTCTTCATATTCCTTTTCTCCTATTTTCCTTTATTTCTTGAATTAATTGTCATTTATTTCCTTTTTCCTCTTTCCAATTCCAGTGCCACTTTTCATAGCAAATAATAAATAATTAACCGCAAGTGGTTCCCAATGTAATGTTTTCCCCCTCATTCGGATTGTAATATGTGTCCCATTAACTTGGTTTGATTTTTTCCTTTATAATTTCCATTTATTACATGGAAATATAACTTGGGGCTATTACATAGAATTTGAAGTTACTAATAATGTAACAAAGTATGAGGCCTTGAATATAAAGTTTCAAGTTGTAAGAAAGATGGAAATTCAATATATGGCAATGTGTAATATTCCAAAAATTTAGACTTCATCTAAAAGGAATGTTATAGTTGTTTTATCACTAGGTAGATGAATAAATGGGTGGGGAGACTCATAAAACCCCTTTAGAAGGAATAAAAACACTCCTAATGTGAAAGGAGGAAGAATAAGCAGCTGGATTAAGCACCTTTGGGTGTGAATAGCGATTGAATCATGTTGATTTGGTCAACTTTGACCAAATCAACACCGTTGTCATAGAGGAGTGGTCTTATGAAAGACAGCGCAGCTTTGGTGAAGGACAACTTGCATGAGCTTGGTGGCAAGTATGGATGGGACCCAATGTGACAAGGCTCTCATGCTATATATGGAGGGGATAGCAACCATTTTTATTCATGTTTTTAGTTTATCATTTTGATATTGGCCTATTTAGACTTTGCATTCCTTTGTTGTTTAGCAGGGTTGATGTGCTGTTTAGCACAAGGGTGTTCCTGATCGAGAATCCCTACCTCATCCTCAGGGAAGGAGAGGTTATTTGAGCTGCATTCCCTCATTCAGGGATTTTGGCCAAGCTACCTCCTTCAACTACAGTGCAATTTCTATTTAGAGTTGGGTTGTGTTGCAAGGTGCAGCAAAGGAGGATCACATAGAGTCATTCCTGGGCTTGTTTTTCATTGGGGATCTAGCCTATCCATTGGAGGATCATCAAGGAGAAATCCTGGGCATATTTTCACATCTTTGGCATCAGGCCAACCATCTACCATCCCTCACAGTGCAGTCACATTTCTGAACTGCGTTATTTTTTAAGGCAATTATTGGGAGGGTTCATTGAGCTCATCGGGAGGGTCTATTTCTAAGTAAAGGGATCAACCTTCTATTTAGAAATACTATTGGAGGAGTAAATCATAATTTCAGATATTTCATAGCCTCATTCTATTCAGATCCATTTTTCAGTGTCATATCAACACCAAGGTTATTTGGCACATTATACATTTCTTGGTATTTCTAGCAATCTTTTCCAGGTTGGCTAGAAATCTTGTATTGGAGCCCACGTCTTCTTTTCTGGGCATTTATTTTGTTTCTATCAGCCACATATCATTTATTTATGTACACAAAAGCATCTACACTGATATAGACAGCATTTTCATGGCTCTCCGGCATTCTATACAGTTGCAGCAACTCATGTGCTAATTGTTTTGATCATTGGAGGCTTGTTCCTATTGCTTGAGTGGCTTGTCCCTCATGATATTTTTGTATATTTATGCTGATATCTTAATAAAATTATGGCTGCACATTGACCTCTCTTATTTCATGTTCATATTTATTGTGTTTTACATTTTTATGAGCCATGTTGTTGCTATTCCCATTTTGGGATATTACAGTGGTATCGGAGCATAATCTTGGCTCAGCCTGTGCATTCAAGACATTATTCCATTTGAAGGTGAAGCTTATTCTCATAGAAAATAAAAGATGTACAGAAGAAACAAAGGCAAGACTCCATTATTTGGAGAAATGAAGGAAGAGAGGATCTCCCAACTTCTTTTCCAAACTATGAAAATTATCAAAGAAGATCTCAAGGAGATGAAAAAGGAGGAGTGTAGAAAAATTCCAAACGGGTTTGAAGGTGAAGCAAGCCCTAGTTATTCATATGATGAGTGTGAGCATTCAGCCACACATGCAGATCCACAACACAATTATTTTCCCACATTCACTGCAAAAAGTATGGAGGAAGAAGATGCACCAAGGGAGGAGACCTTGAGTGACTATCTTCAAGAGTATGAGTCTCAATCATGGAGATTCAAAGAGAAATTGGACTTCCAAGGGTTTTTCCAACTCAAGGAAGAAAAAATATCCAACAATAGAAGCAAGGGAGGTAGAATCTTTCTATCTAACTTTGATGGATCAACAAAGTGCACAGCCAAAGCTTGGGTGGAGGAGCTAGATTCCTATTTCCAGCTACACCAAGTTTCAGAAAAGGAGGCCATTAGAGTAGCAGCGGTGCACCTCAAAGGTATGGCCCATGATTGGTGGTTTTATAGTTCTGCTTCACTTTATCATGCAAATTTAAACACTTATGTAGGGTTCACTAAGAAATTAGTGAGGAGTTTTGATCTTAAACATTGTAAAACATCTCTTGTTAAACCCAAAAACTCAAAACCTTTGCATGAGTTGGAGAGATTTATTTTGCCAACTCCACTCCATAATTTTGTTGAAGGGAATAGAAACATGCATGATACCTTACCAAGGGCAATATCCCCACTTCTTAAAGATCCCTCTTCTATAGATGAAGACATGGAGGTTCCTCCTCCAAGGGAAGACCAAGATCAAGGGTCTCTCATTGATGATGAGGCATTCTCACATATTGATGAAGAGGAAGAGCAAAGAAGAGCTAACAGTGTTGTACCATTAAGAGGATATCCATCACAACATGGATATGGGAAGGGAGCCATTGCTTCCATTAGAGGAGGCTTTGTATCTTTGCAAGGAGTTCCAAAGGATATAACATGTGGGAACCAAAGCACAATTCTGGAGCAGCATGTATCGGTTTTTTGTGGATTGTGAGATGGGAGGAGAAGAAGAGAAGAAGGATCAGCATCAAGGGATGATGAGCATTCACCCTTATCTATTTCGGGAGGTTTCTACACAAAAGAAGGAGATTGTATTGTGCAGTGAAGAGAGGAACAAATCAGTCCACTCATATATACAGTCCACTTCAGACTTTGATGTCTCACTACATGGGGCATTCCACCTGGGAGGCCACCAAATATAGAGTTAGTGAGGGACATCTTACCATTTATTTCACCACTCTTAGATCCTGAAGAGGTGGATACTTTGGAGGGGTCTATTACAGCGCAAAGAGTTTGGGGTAGACTCAAGGAGGAGGGAGACATTCTCCCATTTTCAGTATTACCCACTGTCACTACATGTACTGCGCTGACAGAAGTCGCTACAGTGATGGAGGATGGAACCTTCATGGTGCAAGGGAGTAGCTCCATGGATTTGGAGAAACAGAGGGTACTTCCTTTGAGGAAGGAATCCTCCATACATTGGAGTATATGGAGGCCACTCATGCTTACATTGGCCAAGATCAAGAGATTCTTTTTGGATGGTAGCTTCTCATGGGAGGCCAACTTCCAAAAGTCACTACTTCTATTTGAGCATGAGCAGCTGCATGATGGGCATGGAAGCATTTTGGAGGATGAATTTTTCATGAGGGATGTCAAAGGATAAGACAGTAGCATGTGGGGAGCTTCATATTTCAGATCTTCAGCGTTGTCTCTTAGGAGAATTGATCCATATTGGAGGTCTCAACTCTTGGTAGAGTACTCCAAGGATATTGGTGCTTGCATGATTCTTGATGACCCAGAGGGAGATGATAGATACATGGTGGTTGGAGAGGTCATCTACTCTTATGGAAGAGTCTTCTTGACTAGAGTTTCTGAGCTCGAGATGAAGCTACTACATGCAGCACATGTGGGCTTTCTTTCCATGTACTTTGATGCACTTCTTTACTTGATGGAGGAGTTCACTTGGGAGGGAATTTAGCATGATGTATTTCAGAATATGGAGAGATGCATAGCCTGGATGGTGATAGAGAGGATGTCACAGCCACTTCCCTACTCATTGGGAGTGAGGGAGAATTTTCAGTTGAGCCATTTCAGCTCAAGGTCCAAAGTACATGGTAGAGAAGGTACAATTTTGCATTATGATTTGTACTTCTTTACTTTATATGAGTAGCATTTTGTACCAAATAATATTATTCCTTCTTACACATTATATATTATGATTTACTTAAGGCCAATTGCAGCATTGAGTTTGGTTGTTCTATTGGTGGTTTGTGGGGGAGGCCACATGATTCTTGGTGTGCACCATTGGCACCACATTTTACTTTCATGATCCTATCTTGTGGGATGACTGTGGCAGCAAACAAGTGGTTGGAAGGGCACTTGTTATTTTTTTTTTTGAGGTAGGCAAGGGATGCCCTGCACTGGTTCCATGTGTGGAACTATGATCCACTTTCCGGTTGTCATATGGTAGATTGCTTTCATTGTTTTTTGCTTCCATATATTGTTGATATTTTTATATTCATGGGGAGCTTTGTTTGGAGAGTGGGAAAAAGGTTGGAAGTGACCATTGGGAGTATGATTCTACCCACTTTACATGTTGTATGTTTCAGGAGAAACACTGGGCAAACCATGATTTCCATACTGCATCTCTTTTCTTCATGTGGGAGGAGTGATTTGGAGAACTTGAGTTCTTGGAGGAGGCACTTCATGGCTGATTTGTTTGGTGGGGTAACTTGGGCCATGCTTGGAGGCCATGTAATTTCAGCCCAATATTAGCAACAACTCCATACTTACCATAAATGGATAGAGAAAAAACTTGGATGGGAAAATCTAAACTCTCCATGCAACCCCAACACATTGCATAGACCAGGGGTTGAAGATTCTTTTGATGAGCTACCTAGGATGGCTCATTTCATTTGGATGATAACATGGGTATGGGAGACTCTCATGGGGGATGAGATTCCCTATGTTTATCATCACTCCTACCTTGAGGAGTCCATGGGACAACAAGAAGGTTTCCACTTACACCTTCCACTTTCTCATTATGTACACCATTTGGTTTTGCATACTTGGGAGGAACCATTGGAGGGAAGATTTATTGCAGTTTATGTTGAGATGTGGTGGTAACTATTGATGGGGAGGCCATAAGAAGAGGAAGGAATAATTTTGTCTCCACCTTATAGTTGCTTGAGGACAAGCAACATTTTGGAGGGGAGGACTGTAATATTCCAAAAATTTAGACTTCATCTAAAAGGAATATTATAGTTGTTTTATCACTAGGTAGATGAATAAATGGGTGGGGAGACTCATTAAACCCCTTTAGAAGGAATAATAACACTCCTAATATGAAAGGAAGAAGAATAATCAGCTGGATTAAGCACCTTTGGGTGTGAATAGGGATTGAATCATGTTGATTCAGTCAATTTTGACCAAATCAACAGTGTTGTCATAAAGGAGTGGTCTTATGAAAGACAGCACAGTTTTCGTGAAGGAAAACTTGCATGAGCTTGGTGGCAAGTATGGATGGGACCCAATGTGAAGAGGCTCTCATGCTATATATGGAGGGGATAGCAACCATTGTTATTCATGTTTTTAGTTTATCATTTTGATATTGGTATGTTTAGACTTTGCATTCCTTTGTTGTTTAGCAGGGTTGTTGTGTTGTTTGGCACAAGGGTGTTCCTGATCGGGAATCCCTACCTCATCCTTAGGGAAGGAGAGGTTATTTGAGCTACATTTCCTCATTCCGACATTTTTTGCAAGCTACCTCCTTCAGCTACAACGCAGTTCCTGTTTAGAGCTGGGTTGTGTTGCATGATGCAGCAAAGGAGGATCACATAGAGTCATTCCTGGGCTTGTTTTTCATTGGGGAGCTAGCCTATACATTAGAGGATCAACAAGGAAGAATCTTGGGAATATTTTCACATATTTGGCATCAGGCCAACCATATACCATCCCTCACAGTGCAGTCACATTTATGAACTACGTTATTTTTTAAGGCAATTGTCGAGAGGGTTCATTGAGTTCATCAGGAGGGTCTATTTCTAAGTAGAGGGATAAGCCTTCTATTTAGAAATAATGTTGTAGGAGGACATCATCATTTCATATATTCCATAGCCTCATTCTATTCAGATCCAGTTTTCAATGTCATCTCAACCCCAGGTTTATTTGGCACATTGTACATTTCTTGGTATTTCTAGCAATATTTTCCGGGTTGGCTACAAATATTGTATTGGAGCCCACATATTCTTTGTTGGGAATTTATTTTGTTTCTATCAGCCATACATCATTTATGTATGTACATAGTAGCAGCTACTATTGGAACGGGGTCTCCTAACAAGCTACGAAACTGGTCCATTTTGGCTATTTTTGGTTATATTTAGTATAGCGCAGGGGTTTTGGGGTGGGTCAAAGCCCTGAATGCATTGTAATGGGTCAAAGGGTAAAATAGGGGTCCGAAAACCATGGGTTGTGGAGCATAGGATTGATAAAGCTAGATTTTTATAAATAGAGAGGCATTTCGAATTGTAGAAGGTAGGATTTTGATGAGCTATTGATGCGATATGTTTGGGTTTTTGGGGAACGGAATTCTGCTGGTTGTGTGAGCGAAGATCCTAGTCCAGTTGTGTGCAAACCCTGCTATTGTTTGCGTAGGTTGGGAAGGGTATGGTAAAGAAAGGTTGATGAATGAATGAATACGCTGGATTGTTAGATCTGAATCTGTGAGTACTATTGAATTTCGGGTAATTATTGTGTTATGCATTCTCTGTCTTTATGCTGCAAAGGTCTGTATATTGAATAATTGATCTGTCCGCTCTAGGTATATCATACTGCGAAATTCTGTTGAATTGGATCTAGATCTATTCGATTATGGTTATGTATTGATATTACGAGAAGTATATAATTGTAGATCTAGTGCATGTGGATGCAGTAGGACACATATTTAACCCTGCGCAGAGGCACGGTGATCTAAACAGAAAGCAGCCTTGTTGCCTTACCCTTCCTTTCTCGGGGTGTGGAAACCTGGTTCCAGCACCCACCCATACTACTTCGGGTGAGACTGTGATCTGCGCAAGCAGGTGACTGCCGAAAGGGCCAGTAGTATAGGGGTTTGTTGGCAAACCTTGCACACTAAACCTAGGTCAGGACCCCTCAAGCCAACAAATGATTTCGTTGTCGGGACCCGAAGATATCTGAGAAAGGGATCGAGTAATGACAAGAGAATATTGGAAGCCTGAAAGAAAAGAGATTGAGGACTGGTTCAAAAGGTAGATCCAGGAGTTTGTAGTAAGAGAAAATCGAAGCGAAAAGTTAACCGCGGAGAGGTGGAAAAATAGGTATGTTCTTACTAAAAGCTACGAAATATTCTTTGTAACCTTTGCAATCAAACTCCAAGAGTGGATGGCTAGGCTGGTAGAATTCCAGAAGTGCTGGAAGGATGAGCGAGTCACTCAATGGACTCCAGATCTGCTCGAATAGCTGGAAAAAACCGATAATACCATCACACGCACGGTGGATCACTGGGCGGATAGTGTGCTAGGAGGATTTGTGATAGAGTTTGCCATTGATCAGTTCATATCATACTCTAAGGCCGAGCGACGATTCTTCAAAGGATTCCGGGGTTAATTTCTCAGGACGTTACCATTACTAATCAAGAAGTTGCTATGCGAAAAGAGCATTCGGTGTAGCCATACCGACTGAATGACCTCGGATATAGACGAGAGCGGGACGCGCAGTGGTAAGTATTATCGGACTAACCTTGACAGAGGAAGGGCCGCTTATAGCCCAGTGAAGGAGCCGGCTACATCACCACCTAGGGCACGCAAGGGTAAGAATTCGCTTATAATGTCGTCCCTAGATAGTGATATGGCTGCACACTTGAAACTACCTACCTTTAAAGGGGTAGGATATGAGGACATGGATCGATTTTGGTTTGTTGCGGACTCTGTCTGGACTGCGTAGAACGTGGCAAGTGATACAATAAAAAGGGCGCAGTTGTATTTAGCATTCGAAGACTGAGCTCTGGACTTGTATATGCGATATGTTGCCCAGAATGGAACTGCCTCCATTCAGGATATTAAGGATGCTCTGAAGCAATAATTCTGCAAGCCAAAGTCTTATTCCCAGTTAGTAGCAGACGTAAAGGACTTCAAGCAAGGTGCGTCTGAATCAGTATGGGAAGCGGATCAACGGTTAAAGAAGGTGATTAGGGAAGGAGGGTTCGAGTATGATGATAGAAAACATACGGAATGGTTCATCACCATGTTGCTACCTCACCTTCGCACCCCCATGAATCAGCAGACCTTTGAATCACATGAGAAAGCTGTAGAGGTTACTATGAAATTAGAAGCTGCTCCCCAAGAAGACACCTTAGCAGGGGTACAACATATCCAGGAACAACTCGGGGCTATGCACATGGAGATACGGAACCTGCGAAAGGAACGAGGAAAAGACATATGTACGGATCTGTGATGTATACGTTGCCGAGTATATGGTCACATGAAGGATCAGTACCTGCTACTGACTGATTATATGCAAGTCGGAGGACCTAGCCCGTTGCGCCCAGGGGTGAGTAGGGAACCAGACCTGTTGCACCCAGGATCAAGCGGATCCACGTTATGGTGTGATGATTGTCAGGTAGCAGGCCTACATGATAAGAATCATTTCCCTCGGCTGGGTGTGTCTGTTCCCGAGCTAAAACAACAATGGTGTGTTGGAAATGCTGTCATTGATGGCAAAGGAAATGACAAAGGAGGAGCACTTGAAACAACAACAAAGCAAAGAGAGCATGAGACATGAAGCAGAGGAAATTTTAGAAGTGTCAGTTGATTGGAGATCTGGAGAGGCAACAGAGGAGCTTCAGGAGCAAGGAGCAGCATCAGTCAAGGAGCAGAGGTATTTGATTTGAGAAACTGGTTCTGAGTGTGGGAACATATTATAGAAGGAACATTCGAGGTTCTATGGAAAAAAGGAAACATGTATTGACAGCTGAAATTGTCTATGAAAGTATAAAAAGAGTGTTGAAAACTTACCTCTTATGCACAGACCATACCAGTAGAGGTCATTAAAGGAGTTATGTAAAATTATTTGTAATTTGTAAGGAGTTTGAATAGCATCCAGACTGGAGGGTAGTGGCCTTTGTATTGAATATCTAGCCAACCATGAAATTGTAAGGGATTACTTTTAAGATGGATCACATGTATATATATATATCTGTTTATGGAGAATTTTTTATAAGTTCCATGTGTGACTTCATGTCTTCTTGGTCGAATTACATGGGAATAGTTGAATTCTAAGAGTTAGTATGGATTCTGCGTTCTTGGTTGAATTAGTAATTCTGTGCAAGGTCTATATTTCTGTGTTTAATAGCAAGTGCTCGTAGTCTGTGTAGAGGAGCACTGTAAAATATACCTCTCGCCCTTGAGAAACTGTGTGTGAAGGGTCGTGGAAATGCCCTGCATACAAGAAGGAATTCGGTGTTGTTGAGTAATTGTAACAAGGATGAATGCCAATGGTCGAACCAGAAGCAATTGAATATGTTGGAATTAATATCACAATGACTCGACCTTGAAGTGAGCAAGAAAGGTCTGCTTGAGGGTTGTTAAATCCTGTGTGGAAGTGTATTCCCGGAACCCTTGAGCCTGCGCTTCCCGTAGACAGATTGACACGCATTTATTTTGTAAGAAGGTGAAGTTAGTGGTTGGAGAATCGTGGTGGAGCCACAGAGTCACTTTAACTCTATCGAAATGTTGGGAGATGGCGCAGATTAATGGAGTTGTACTAGACGGAACCGGATCACTAAAAGACACGAACGAAATCATGAACAAAGCATTAAACTTAGCAATGGAACTGTAATGAAAAACAAAACATTGAAGCGGAGTTTAAGTATAATAATACATTGAAGAGAGAGCGGAACCTTGAAGGTGGAACCTGGCGTGCTGAAGAGGAGCGGAACCTTGCGGATGAACAGTGAACGCGGGTTAAGGTTGGAAGTGGTTTTTATCACACCACCTTTGCAGCGAAAGTGGTATTGAAAATTTCGGAGTGATTCCATAGAAGGGCTGACACATGGCTCCAAAGTTTCGTGGAAAACCGCCTCCATTGTGCGCCATCACGCGTTATTTTTCGTGCATCTTCACCGAGCGATATTCTTCCGATCAAATGAGGCGGCGTGACGCGATAACAACCGTCGGATGGAGACGACCGTTAACGCTGGGGCCCAGTCCATCATGCAACTATTGAATATTAACCCTCGTGCAAGTTAACCGCGCGATTTCCGTTGGATCAGAGGTTGAAAAAGCGATGAATTATCCACCGTTGGATCATGAATGAAGCTACAAGGTGACAAACAAGTGCGAAATGCTATGGAGCTCAAAGACATTATATAAGCGTTCTCTGGGGATTTAAATACAAAACCAAAGGGTTCAGTATAATGTTGAAAGTGTCGTATATGTTAACAATGTGAAAAGTGAGAATTTATTGTTGGGTTGTTATATGTAATATAGACCAACAAATAATATGAAGAGTTATATAGTGAACACTGTTTATGCGTTGAATGGATTTTAAAGTCATTGAAAAATTTGGATGAGTGTTTTAAATGTGAAATATAACAGAAGAGTGAGGGTAGCCCAATCATTAAGGAGCTTCTGAAATGAAAATATTCTGCCCAGATGTACAATTATTTGGGTTACAACAATGGCTTTAACCTCTAATGGAGCAGCTTCAACATTTATTCAAATTGCCAGTGCAGAATTAAAAAGTATTGAAATTGCACAACAGTTATATTAAAAGACTTTGGAATATTTACACAACTGCAACAAAAGAGAGAGAGACAGCTGCAGAAAAATGTTCAGTGATCCAAAAAATCTGAAGGGGGTTGATTTGAAAATATATTATATGGACAAAGAGTGTGTAAGCAGGTAGCCCAAGCACAGAGATTAATAATGAACAGACATTGCCTAGATTTATATTGATTTGAGGATAAACTTGGAAAAGCAGTTATATATGCAGCAGGTGCACAAAAGTACAGTAAACAGGTGAATAAACACAGGGATGAAAATGTGGGCCTAACAGAGGTAAACAAAGAATGTAGGAACTGAAAAAGTCACAGGGAATTTTGTAGGCATGATGAACAGAAGTATGCAGATCAGTTACTTAACAGCAGCAGAAAAGACAAATCCAGTAAAGCCAAAATCCAGAAAAGGAGCTGAGTGAAATTGAAATGTGTAGCTGAAAATGTGAATGTAAATGTTGTAATTAATTTCTTATTGTTTTTGATGCATTGGGAAGTCTCCGGAGGAAAACATAATCCCACTGTTATATTGAAAT
Source organism: Pinus albicaulis (assembly GCA_034641835.2). NCBI lineage: Eukaryota > Viridiplantae > Streptophyta > Pinopsida > Pinales > Pinaceae > Pinus > Pinus albicaulis. The sequence continues at coordinate 770,090,619 of CM076580.1, read as the reverse complement.
TAACACATATTGTTATATCTTTTTAATGAGCTGGTAAAAGAAATAAGGAGGCAGAAGGCAAAAAGTCAGGACTATTCACTTCAAATTCCCTGAGGAATGTAAAGAGTCATGTGATGAACTCTATATATAATATCACATTGATATGCACAAAGAGATTAGAGAGTGAGTGAAGAGAATGCAGAAATGAAGCAGTGAAGCAGAGAAGAAAGAGGAGCTGAGCTGAGAAGAAGGAGGAGCTGAGTAGAGAAGAAGGAGAAGCTGATAGAGAATCTGAAAAGACACAAGGTAGATATGAGAATAGATGAGCAACAGAGCAGAACAAAACTGAGCTGATATCCAAGGTAAATCAGCAAGTGTTTCTCTTTTGAAAGAGTAAGGAAGTTGGAGCTTCCCTATCAAGTTGTAGCTTGATAGATGTCAGTTGTAGCTGACTGAGGTTGGAGCCTCCTGTAGGTTGGTGCCTGCAGAAAATTGATGGGAGTTGGAGTTTCCTTGCAAGTTGTAGCTTGATAGATGTCAATTGTAGCTGACTGAGGTTGGAGCATCCTGTAGGTTGGTGCCTGTAGAAAATTGATGGGAGTTGGAGTTTCCTTGCAAGTTGTAGCTTGCAGAATTGAGGTAGGAGCCTCCTGTAGGTTGGTGCCTACAGAAAATCAGTGGTGAGAGGGAGTTGGAGCTTGCCTTTGCATCACAACAATAATAAGATGTGGTTTTCTCCCTTTATGGGTTTCCACTTTTATTTAGTGTCTCTGTGCATGATGTTTATGTGTTGATGTGGTTTATCTCATTTTCTTAATACTTGTTGCTCACATTCTAAGACTACTCACATATTAAGTTGAACATGAAATGAAAGTGTAAATAAGTTTTAATGAAAAAGTTTTAAAAGTCCATGAATGTGTTAAACTGATTCACCCCCTCCCCTCTCAGTTTAACTAAGGGTTCAACAATTGGTATCAGAGCTGGTTCCTTTGGTGTAAGCTTAATAGCTTGAAGGAGATCTGGTTGAGTCATGGACTATCAATTTGAACCTATGTTAAATACAACAAACTTTCCTGAATGGAGAGATAAGGTTAAAACAGGTTTAATGGCCTATGAACCTGAGGTATGGAAGCTTGTGTGTGATGGTTACTGCAAAGACTCACCCATGGTGAAAGAACAACAGAGGAATGCCAAGGCAAAATGTGTGATATATAACAATCTTCATAACAAGGACCTTGAGTTGATAATGGATTTAACCTCTGCAAAAGAAATCTGGGATAGATTGCACCTCATGCATGGAGTAAACACTAAGGACTGCACTGACAAGAAGGATAAGAGAATTAAGAAGAAGAAAAATTCATGTCAACAGGAAAATATTCAATCAAATGAAGTACCTACTAGTGTGAATGGAGATAAGAACCATGAAGAAATTACAGCTGAAGAAAAAGCCAAGCTTGACACTGCTTTGACTGAAATAGAAAAATTGAAAAATGAAAACAAAGACCTTAAGACAGTGGTGCAAATATGTGATGAGAGAGAATATGAAGATAGGAAAGAAATTATTGACTTGAAGACACAACTTGAAGAGGCAAAGAAAGTAGAAGACACTCTACTGCAACAAATGAGAGAGAAAAGTCAGGAATGTGAAAGATTGGAAGAAGAAGTAGTGAGCCTAAGAAAGAACGTAGAAAAATCCCAAAGAGAACTATTAATGAATACACCTCTAATGAAAGGCTCTGGACAGTTGGACCAAATTCTAAAGGCTCAAAGGTCACCTCTCATAAAGGCTGGGATAGGATATGAAGGTGAAACTAGTAAGTCCAAGGTTGAAGATAATAGGAAAATCATTTTTGTAAAAGCTGTAAAGAACAGTGAAGCAGCTCAGCAAATTTCTCCAGAAGCAAAAACCAGCAGGAACATGAGTTGCAGAGAAACAAACAAAAACAAGCAGCAACATGAGAGGATAGAGAATGAAGGGATGAAACAGTCAGCAGAAAAAGGCTCATACACTCATGAGGATGAAATGAATAAATTTGGAAGATGTCAAAGAAGGTTCTTTCATCCTATGAAAAATAGCACAAGTTTCTCTTGTCATAAACCAAGACATAATGCAGCATATTGTAAGACAAAGCCAATCCAGTCCAACTAGCAAAGGATGCAGCAAAAGAGTAGAAGCCCTCAAGCAAGCAAATGGAAAAGACAACCCTTCACTAGGTACACAAATTAATTCCATGGCTACTATTATGCATGCAATAATTTTGGGCACAAAATTGTTGATTGTAAAATGTATTCAAGAAGGGGAACAAATTATTATACATCAGCTCAAATTTACTTTGACAAAATAAGATGTTATGTATGCCTTAAGCTTGGCCACAAAGCAAAGGACTGTAAATTACCATATATACTAAAGAACTCTAGACAGATGATGGAAACAAAGCAAATCAAAAAAACTATGAATTTAAAAGAAGTGCAGAAATTATGAAGAACCCCAATAAATTATGGAAGGAAAAGAGAAAGGGGGCGCCTATTATCTTCATAACATAATGAATACTCCATAGTCTCAAGGGGAGCTGCTCTAGGAAGCAAAGCAAAAATCCATCCAGTGACAGATATGAAGCAACATCCCAGGGGGAGAGCAATTCATATATAGACCCCATGAAAGTAGTCTAAGAAGAGCTCCATGTAATGATAACAGCTATGAGATCAGGAAAAAAAAGGAAATTCCTCTAAAAGAGAACTATAGAGAAAGAAGATCATCTGAAGTATTAAGTAGCTGACAGATTGATGGAAGAAGAGAAGAGAGCAAGAAGCCATGATGATAGAGGAAACCTTAGCAATGAACATATAAGCTAAGAATACTTTAGCACATTAAAGTGATGATCACACTATGCCCTATACTGCTAGAATTAACAATGTATCACATTAAGAAGGATGAGTAAGAAAAGCACCTATCATCAGTTCATTACATCTTTCAAAAGGTCCACTTGGAGAAATGCAGTTAAGTGAGTAATAAATCTTTGAGTAATCAGCCCATGAAGATTCATAGAAAAGAAATTGAAGATGTCTTCCTGAAAATCTTTATGTTAGAACAATTGAATTGAATATAAAGCAACAATGACTCTAGAGCAGTCCTAGAAAGGAACATGCAATGGCTTTCTTTGGAACAGAAGGACAGAAAAAGAAGAGTGGTAAATAATGCCAAGATCAGATTCAATATATTGATGATTGTTGGTGTGAACAGTGGAAAGATCAATAATAGAATTTATGAAGGATGCATCAATTGTGGGTTAATGTGCAAGCTGAATTGAAATCTCTGCATGGTTTATCAAAGTAATATCAATTGGTGTTTAGGTACAAGCAACATGCCTATCAACAGAATATCAAGTGTTGTCATAGAGCAGTAGTATGATACAGGTCCTCAGGATCAAAGGACTATGGCAAGAATGCATCAAGGTAAAATTCCCAGGGTTATCTGCATTCAACATGAAAAGGGCAGTAGCAGTGCTAAAGGATCAGTGTCTGATTTACACTTGAAGTAGTATATTGAGCACCGAAGCAATATCTTTTTCTATATATAATTTCATGCCTTCCTGAAGTTGGTACATGTATATCTTCAAGGCCTCTTTTTTAAAGATCAGTTACAAAACTGTGTGAAGTCTGTTTGCTGAGTTTTAAATTAAACATCTTGAATATGTTTTTTGTGGAAGTTCATTCTGATAGAACAGTCAAAGTATCTGAAGAATAAAGGACTAGTTGTGATTACCATCTGAAGCTCAAAAGTTTTTAAAATCATCTAAATCCTACTTCAGCACAAGGGATTTGCTGGTAATTCATCTTTAAATAGAGATTGATTATTGACATACATACCCCATTATGTCATAAATAAAACTGCATGGTTGATAAGTGAAACTGACCAATACATTGAAGGGTTTATTTTGAAAGTATAGTGTGCAAGCAGTAAAAGTCATTTGGCCTCTCATATTAAAAGATATTGCCTAATCTCACAATAAGTTGTAAACTCTAGCTTGGTTCATTGTTCTCATCAACAACAAGAACCTTCAGTCTTTAAAAGTAATATCCTTGTCAGCATCCTATCTCATATCATCACCAACAGGTAGGAAAGGTGTACCACAGCAATAAAAGATATATTGGCATCATTATCATAATTGAACAGGTGTGGTAATGCATATGTGTATTGCAGAAGAAGACATATTCCATCTAAAACATTCCTCAACAGATATTTTTTATGAAAATAAGACTAGAGATTGAAGTGTATTTGAAGCCTTCTCAGTATTTTAGTTTTTGATCCAATCATACATCTCTGATTAGATAAGGTTGGTAAAATGTGTTCTATGAAGTGTCATTATCTTCACTTTCAGCTCTATACAAGTGAAAGAAGTCTATGCCTTTGGATTGTATTAACTTATAGTGTACAGTCAAGTTCAATAATCAAAGTGTTCTCTCAACAACTCTTATACACTAGTTTGGAGCAGCAGGGTACAAAGTCAGAAGAAGAAGGCCTAAACACATCTCAGAAAGAGGAAATGAAGAGATAGAAATCACACTAGGAAATGTGCAACCCTTTGCCATTGATGTCGAAGGGGGAGGAAAAGAAAGTAACAGAAGATAGGGTCTTCTAAAAGAAGCCAGACAGAGGAAGACTTGGAGGATGCATTGAATTATTGGTGGATGGGTTGCCATCAATGCCAAAGGTGGATACTGTTGGAAATGTTGTCATTGATGGCAAAGGAAATGACAAAGGAGGAGCACTTGAAATAGCAACAAGGAAAAGAGAGCATGATACATGAAGCAGAGACATTTTTAGAAGGGTCAGTTGATTGGAGATCTGGAGAGGCAACAGAGGAGCTTCAGGAGCAAGGAGCAGCATCAGTCAAGGAGCAGAGGTATTTGATTTGAGAAACTGGTTCTAAGTGTGGGAACATATTATATAAGGAACATTCGAGGTTATGTGGCAAAAAGGAAACATGTATTGACAGCTGAAATTGTCTATGAAAGTATAAAAAGAGTGTTGGAAAGTTACGTCTTATGCATAGACCATACCAGTAGAGGTCATTAAAGGAGTTATGTAAAATGATTTGTAATTTGGAAGGAGTTTGAATAGCATCTAGACTGGAGGGTAGTGGCCTTTGTATTGAATATCTAGCCAACCATGAAATTGTAAGTGATTACTTTTGAGATGGATCACCTGTATATATATATATATATATCTGTTTATGGAGAATTGTTTATAAGTTCCATGTGTGACTTCATGTCTTCTTGGTCGAATTACATGGGAATAGTTGAATTCTGAGAGTTAGTATGGATTTTGCGTTCTTGGTTGAATTAGTAATTTTGTGCAAGGTCTATATTTCTGTGTTTAATAGCAAGTGCTCGTAGTCTGTGTAGAGGAGGACTGTAAAATATCCCTCTCGCCCTTGAGAAACTGTGTGTGAAGGGTCATGGAAATGCCCTACATACAAGAAGGAATTTGGTGTTGTTGAGTAATTGTAACAAGGATCAATGCCAGTGGTCGAACCAGAAGAAATTGAATATGTTGGAATTAATATCACAATGACTCGACCTTGGAGTGAGCAAGAAAGGTCCGTGTGAGGGCTGTTAAATCCTGTGTGGAAGTGTATTCCCGGAACCCTTGAGCCTACGCTTCCCGTAGACAAATTGACACGCATTTATTTTGTAAGAAGGTGAAGTCGGTGGTTGGAGAATCGTGGTGGAGCCACAGAGTCACTTTAACTCTGTCAAAATGTTGGGAGATGGCGCAGATTAATGGAGTTGTACTAGATGGAACCGGATCACTAAAAGACACGAACGAAATCGTGAACAAAGCATTAAACTTAGCAATGGAACTGTAATGAAAAACAAAACATTGAAGCAAAGTTTAATTATAATAATACATTGAAGAGTGAGCGGAACCTTGAAGGCAGAGCCTGGCGTGTCGAAGAGGAGCGGAACCTTGCGGATGAACAGTGAACGCGGGTTAAGGCTGGAAGTGATTTTTATCGCACCACCTTTGCAGCGAAAGTGGTATTGAAAATTTCGAAGTGATTCCATAGAAGGGCTGACACGTGGCTCCAAAGGTTCGGGGAAAACCACCTCCATTGCGCGCCATCGCGTGTTATTTTTCGCACATCTTCGCTGAGTGATATTCGTCCGATCAAATGAGGCGGCGCGACGCGATAACAACCGTCGGATGGAGACGACCGTTAACGTTGGGGCCCAGTCCATCGCGCAACTATTGAATATTAACCCTCGTGCAAGTTAACCGCGCGATTTTCATTGGATCAGACGTTGAAAAAGCGATGAATTATCCACCGTTGGATCATGAATGAAGCTACAAGGTAACAAACAAGTGCGAAATGATATGGAGCTCGAAGACATTATATAAGCGTTCTCTGGGGATTTAAATACAAAACCAAAGGGTTCAGTATAATGTTGAAAGTGTCATATATGTTAACAATGTGAAAAGTGAGAATTTATTGTTGGGTTGTTATATGTAATATAGACCAACAAATAATATGAAGAGTTATATAGTGAACATTGTATATGCGCTGAATGGATTTTAAAGTCATTGAAAAATTTGGATGAGTGTTTTAAATGTGCAATATAATAGAAGAGTGAGGGTAGCCCAATCATTAAGGAGCTTATGAAATGAAAATGTTCTGCCCAGATGTAAAATTATTTGGGTTACAACAATGACTTTAACCTCTAATGGAGTAGCTTCAACATTGATTCAAATTTCCATTGCAGAATTAAAAAGTATTGAAATTGCACAGCAGTTATATTAAAAGACTTTGGAATATTTACACAACTGCAACGAAAGAGAGAGAGACAGCTGCAGAAAAATGTTCAGTGATCCAAAAAATCTGAAGGGGGTTGATTTGAAAATATATTATATGGGCAGAGAGTGTGTAAGCAGGTAGCTCGAGCACAGAGATTAATAATGAACATACATTGCCTAGATTTATATTGATTTGAGGATAAACTTGGAAAAGCAGTTATATATGCAGCAGGTGCACAAAAGTACAGTAAACAGGTGAATAAACACAGGGATGAAAATTTGGGCCTAACAGAGGTAAACAAAGAATGTAGGAACTGAAAAAGTCACAGGGAATTTTGTAGGCATGATGAACAGAAGTATGCAGATCAGTTACTTAACAGCAGCAGAAAAGACAAATCCAATAAAGCCAAAATCCAGAAAAGGAGCTGAGTGAAATTGAAATGTGTAACTGAAAATGTGAATGTAAATGTTGTAATTAATTTCTTATTGTTTGTGATGCATTGGCAAGTCTCTGGAGGAAAACATAATCCCACTGTAATATTGAAATTAACACATATTGTTATGTCTTTTTAATGAGCTGGTAAAAGAAATAAGGAGGCAGAAGGAAAAAATTCAGGACTATTCACTTCAAATTCCCTGAGGAATGTAAAGAGTCATGTGATGAACTCTATATATAATATCACATTGATATGCACAAGGAGATTAGAGAGTGAGTGAAGAGAATGCAGAAATGAAGCAGTGAAGCAGAGAAGAAGGAGGAGCTGAGCGGAGAAGAAGGAGAAGCTGATAGAGAATCTGAAAAGACGCAGAGATGATATAGGGCAGATATGAGAATAGATGAACAGCAGAGCAGATGGAACAGAATAGAGCTGATATCCAAGGTAAATCAGTACAGAGCTGATATCCAAGGTAAATCAGCAAGTGTTTCTCTTTTGAAAGAGTAAGGAAGTTGGTGCTTCCACATCAAGTTGTAGCTTGATAAAATGTCAGTTGTAGCTGACTGAGGTTGGAGCCTCCTGTAGGTTGGTGCCTACAGAAAATAGATGGGAGTTGGTGCTTCCACATCAAGTTGTAGCTTGATAAAATGTCAGTTGTAGCTGACTGAGGTTGGAGCCTCCTGTAGGTTGGTGCCTGTAGAAAATTGATGGGAGTTGGAGCTTCCTTGCAAGTTGTAGCTTGCAGAATTGAGGTAGGAGCCTCCTGTAGGTTGGTGCCTACAGAAAATCCGTGGTGAGAGGGAGTTGGAGCTTGCCTTTGCATCACAACAATAATAAGATGTGGTTTTCTCCCTTTATGGGTTTCCACTTATATCTGGTGTCTCTGTGCATGATGATTATGTGTTGATGTGGTTTATCTCATATGCTTAATACTTGCTGCTCTCATATTAAATCTACTGTTACATTATATTAATACTTGCTACTCACATTCTAATACTACTCACATATTAAGTTGAACATGAAATGAAAGTGTGAATAAGTTTTAATGAAAAAGTTTTAAAGTCCATGAATGTGTTAAACTGATTCACCCCCCCCCCCTCTCAGTTTAACTAAGGGTTCAACATGGTGCCGATTCTGTTGATCTGTAGGACACGACGAGCAGAATTGCTGAACATATGACTTAATGATGGATCGCGGGAACTTATATCGGGTGCAATCAGACCCTGCATCGCCAAGACTAGCTGCGCACTTTGGTGGATCACCAGCCCGAGGTAGAGGAGGTCATGGAGGAAGCGCGGGCCGAGGACGAGGGCAGTTAATCTGTTATAACTGTGGGGAAACAGGGCACTTTTCCAGAGAATACCTTAATCCCACAAGGCCATCGTGTAAGTACTGCAAACAGCTAGACCATGAGGTAGAAGATTTCCTGATCTTAATATCCAGAATGCAAGAAAAGCAGACTACCCCTACGCAAAATGTACAGAGGGTTAAAACTGAGCTACAAGAAGTAGATCCAAGTGTAAGGGTCATAACACGTAACAAATTGGATACCAAGGGAAGAAAAGAGATATCCTGCGAAGAACAAACACTACCTACAGCCCCTACGTCGTCTCAGAGTGAGGAAGAAATTGAGACCTTTTTAAAGGCATGTCTGAAATTGCTCAGGAATCCGCAGGTAGTAAGAAACCTCCTGGCCTTGATGAATACCTACGCAGCTCAGCCCACCTCGGTCCTTGAGACCAAGGACGTGCACAAACTTTACAGCTCTAAGAAACGCACAGGGAAGGAAATGCGGTTGACTGCACAAATCAGAGACTACGAAATGGATCAAGGTATCTTAGATCTTGGATCTGATGCCAACATTTTACCTAAGCAGACCTGGAAACGAATGGGGAAGCCCAAATTGGAATGGTCCACTATCCAGCTGCGCATGGAAAATTAGCAAAAAATCATTCCTTTGGGAAGGTTACCAAAATTTATGGTTGACATTGCAGGAGCACGAGTATTATCTGACTTTGAAGTAATTGAGATAGTCGACGATGCAGACCCCTACCCTACGCTCCTTGGGTTGGATTGGGCCATAGACATGGGAGGTATTATAAACCTCAAGAAACAAAGCATGGTGTTTGAAAGCGAAGGTATGCGTGTCGTAGTACCCCTGGATCCCGTAGAAGACACCCGGTATACCGAGCCAGTCCATCCGAAGGAGGAATTGGATCATATTTATAAGATCACTACACAAGATGAAGACTGGGTTAACCCCACGGATGAAGGGATGCTCTGTTGGGAAAAGGACAGTGAATGTTTTTCTGACTCCGATGAAGAACTAGATAATTGCCAGAGCCGACTGCATGAGGTTTCGACGCTTCGCAGCCTTCAAACCATCAGAAACTTCCATCACATTTCTACCATAGAAAGAACCTTGCCTTGCCAGGAGGACGCAGATGACACTCGGCAGTCTGTGAAGCCAAGGGGTCTCACGGATTGTAGGTCCATAGCACTACCGCTAACCCGATATGAAGCACCTACCTGGAGGAACTACTAGAGTAAGGTGATCCTGCGTATAGCAACTCCCTTAGCCAAATGGGCCCCAAAGACAGTCGACCCATGTAGTTCCCTGCTAATGCACAACACCCAAGGGTGTGCCTGACCCTTTCCCATCCAGACTTACCAGAATATCACTGACCTCAACGCGCATAGGATTACGGGCCTATTTACCATCATGTGTGTCCAGGAAAATCTACGAGAAATAAACCACCTCCGGATGTATGATGTAGTTGTAACGCACCAGACTGTTCCATCCAAGAATGGCATAAATGCATTGAGAAGACCCCCGATCGCCTTGTAGGTTTGCCTCGTGTCAACCATCTGTCAAGATACAAAAATGACCTCAAAACATCAGATACACTCTGACACTTCAGGGACACGACCTTGGGCACGAAGAAATAATGTCAGCACATTCCCAATTAATAATAAAAGACACTTGCGAACGCAGAAAATGGGCAGCAGATCATCAATATCACCATCAATATCACCATTTATGATAAGCAGAGTTCGACAGATCGAGGGTACGCGCCACATGCGAACTACCTCGCCATTAAGTAGCTTCTATTGGGGCGCGGATGGCTGGAAGATGTTGGGTCGAGCTATTTATTCACCTATCAAGCGGCACTAGCTAACCGCATTATGGGTTTTTATACTTGTTCAGATGTTGTATAATGATCGTCTCTCTGTTATGGATCCCAACTCGCAGGAGGAGCTGATAAGAGAACTGGGAGACGTTGAGTGTAGTAATAGGAGTGTGTGCGGGATGCTACCTGGAAGGATTATCTGCACACCAAGTTCGACAGGAACGCTGTGGTACCGGGACCTGCTACGACATCTCTGCCATTTCGAGACCTTGCCCACTAGAAGCAACGTATGTTTACTCCCTCGCACTGCCATAATTCACACTTCTGAACCGATTACTGGGGATATTCAAGTAGACTTAGCGCAGCTATCTAATTTAGAGCTACAAAGTCTGTCTACCAGTGTAATGCAAGAAGTACACCACAGTGACCAAGAAAGGCGCAAGCAGTATGTCATGCCTCTGGAAGAATGAACCCAGTGAATTTTCATGGTCACTAAAGCAACACACATGATTCAGGAACAATTGGCGCAGGGAGCCTAGTTGCTTGAAGAGGCTACGCAGCTGTGGATGAAAGATCTGCACCACCCCACACTTCAGCATGTTCAAAGTGAACTGAAGCAGGCAGAAGATGTTCTAGATCGAGTTCGGGCCTCCACACCTCCCCCCGCCCCCGCGCAGTGCCTGGCCGCCATGCACAGGATTGAGGACCTTCGTCACTCCAAGAAGATTGTGTGCAAAAAGTTGAAGCCATGGTCTAAGGCTTCCCTTCAGCTTGCGCATAATGCGCAGTCCGCCATTGCATGCCTCCACCAGTTATTGGAACGACTCGGTCCAGACCTCGATGGACCTGCTTCTCTGACAATGATCAACATTGCGCAGCACACTGCGGCCCAAAGCAAGGAAGTGCTTCCACCACTCCTTCACACCCTAGCTACCTTGCACGCGTAGATTGAAGGTGCGCCACCAAAGTGACTCGGGACGAGTCACAAGATTGTGTTGGGGGACTGTTGGAACGGGGTCTCCTAACAAGCTACGAAACTAGTCCATTTTGGCTATTTTTTGGTTATGTTTAGTATAGCGTAGGGGTTTTGGGGTGGGTCAAAGCCCTGAATGCATTGTAATGGGTCAAAGGGTAAAATAGGGGTCTGAAAACCATGGGTTGCGAACCATAGGATTCATAAAGTTAGATTGTTATAAATAGAGAGGCATTTCGGATTGTAGAAGGTAGGCTATTGATGAGCTATTGATGCGATCTATTGTGTAAGCGATCTGTTTTGGTTTTTGGGGAATGGACTCCTGCTGGCTATGTGCGCGGAGATCCTAGTCCAGCTATGTGAGGACCCTGCTGCTATGTGCGTAGGTTGGGAAGGGTATTGTAAAGAAAGGTTGATGAATGAATGAATACACTGGATTGTTAGATCTGATTCTGTGAGTACTATTGAATTTCGAGTAATTATTGTGTTATGAATTCTCTGTCTTTATGCTGCAAAGGTCTGTATATTGAATAATTGATCTATCCGCTCTGGGTATATCATACTGCGAAAGTTTGTTGAATTGGATCTAGATTTATTCTATTATGGTTATGTATTGATATTATGAGAAGTATATAATTGTAGATCTAGTGTACGTGGATGCAATAGGATACATATTTAACCCTGCGCAGAGGCACGGTGATCTAAACAGAACGCAGCCCTGTTGCCTTACCCTTCCTTTCTCAGGGTGCAGAAACCTGGTTCCAACACCCACCCATACTACTTCGGGTGAGACTGTGATCTGTGCAAGCAGGTCACTGCCGAAAGGGCCAGTAGTATAGGGGTTTTTTGGCAAACCTTGCACACCAAACCTAGGTCAAGACCCCTCAAGCCAACAGCTACACTAATATAGATAGCACTGTAACTACTCTCCAGCATTCTATACAGTTGCAGCAACTCATGTGCTAATTGTTTTGATCATTGGAGGCTTGTTCCTATTGCTTGAGTGGCTTGTCCCTCATGATATTTTTGTATATTTCTGCTGATATCTTAATAATATGATGGCTACACATTGACCTCTCTTATTTCATGTTCATATTTTCTGTGTTTTACATTTTTATGAGCTATATTGCTGCTATTCCCATTTTGGGATATTACACAATGTTTGCTGACTCTCAGTTTGTGGTAAAACAAATTAGAAATATTTGTCAGACTAAAGTCTTATAGGAATGAGGTATGGGATTATGTAGAATTTATTTTTCAATATTTTAATATTTTTGCTATTCCAAGAGAAGAGAATGTTGCAGTTGATTCTCTAGTCGTATCAGTGAGTACTTTCAAATTGCCAACAACTTTCAGTTGCAATATCAAGTTGAAGAAAGACATAGACCTTCCATTCAAAATAATGTCAAATACCATTAGTTATTTGAGGATGATGAACATATAAAAATGTTTGTGGATGTTATTGAATAGCTTTAAACTTCTTATATTGATCAAGAATCAAATCAGCAAATTGAAGAATATATTTTAGATCAAGGTGTGGAACTAAAGGATAAAATTACATATCATAATATAATCCAATTGTCTCACAATTTTATTACAAATGGATTAGTGCCATTAGATAATTTGTTTGATGAGAATGATGTTCCTCCTAGTACAGTTATCAAGCCAATCAAAAGATATTCAAGATTGAAGTATTGGGACAGAAGAAGAACCAAGGTATACTAAAATTTCTAAATTATTACCATGAGAGGTCAAATACAAGTACATATGTTTATTTAAACAATACATTTATGTGTTTGCCTGTAAATATGAATATCTCAAAACCTATGATACTTCAATAATTTAGCATATAATTCCTCTGAAGCTTGGTGCCAAACCTTTTAGATAAAATCTTAGGCAGGTAAATCCTATTTCATTGCCTATAATTGAGAAAGAGGTTAAAATTTTGTTGGATGCTAAAATCGTAGTTCCATTGAGATATTTTGTATGGATTTCTAACTTAGTTCCTATAAGAAATAAGAATGGAGAAATCAAGTTATGTCTAGATTTCAGGAACTTGAACAGGGCATCTTTCAAAGACATTTATCCACTTCCAAAGATGGATTTTCTTCTTCAAAAGGTAACTAGAGTAGACAATATTTCAATGCTAGATGATTTTTCTGAATACAACCAAATTATAGTACATAAGGAAGATCAAAGTAAAATATCCTTTAATACACCTTGGGGCAAATTCATGTATGCCAAAATGCCTTTTGGATTGATGAATATTGAAGAAACCTTTTAGAGAGCTATGGATTTAGCATTTTTCGATGAGAACAAAAAAAAAAATTTATTTACCTTGATGATCTTACTATTTTTTCCAATTCACACTGACAACATTTGAGACATCTTAAACAGATTTTTCAAAAGTGAAAGAAATTTGGGATTTCATTCAATCCCAAAAAAATAATGTGTTATGAAAGAAGGTAAACTCCTAGGGCATATTGTTTCTAAACATGGGGTTCAAATTTATCCCCAAATAGTTTCTACTATTCATGTTATAAGTATGCCCATAAAAAATATAAAATAAAAAAGGAAATAAAGTATTTCCTTGGTAAAGTTATTTTTTTAAGGAGGTTTATTCCTAACTATGTAGAGATAGTGAAAGATATTACAAATACCTCAAGAAGGATCAATGAGCTATATGGACAACACAATCAAGATTATATTTTTCTTAGATTAAAAAGATAGACATAGAAGCATCAATCTTAGCTAGTCTCGATTATGGTAAGCCTTTCAACATCTTTTCATTTACTTCAGATTCAACATTGACCACAATTTTATTACAGAAAAATGAGGATAATTATATGCATCCAATATCATTTTAAAGTAAGACAATGAGAGATGCAGATTTAAAATATGATATTTTTTAAAAGGAGGCATATGTTTTAGTTCAAGCCCTTAAATAATTTAGGACTTATATTTTGCATTCAGAAATAGTGGCATATGTACAAAACAATGTAGTGAAGGTAGTTTTAACTCAAGCAAACAGTGACAGTAAGTTGGGAAAATGGCTCGCAAAAATCAGGAATTTGATCTGGAGATCAAGCCAATTAAGCTAGTAAAGGATCACGAACTACCTAAAATCCTAGTACAATCTAATTGAAAATTTTTAGGCAATAACTCTATTATGCAACTTTTAGATTAAACTCCAAAGAATAATACACAAGAACCTTCTTTGAAGGTAAAGGAGATTTTTTTAATTTTTAAATGGTATAAGGGTATTGTCTTTTATCTACAAAATTTTCAGTGTCCTTATGAATTAAATAGAAGTCAAGACAGATATCTTAAGCTTAAGGCAATAAGGTTCTACATCATTAATAAAAACCTATTTTGGAAGGACCATTTGGGAATGTTTTTGCTTTTCTTGATTGAAGATGAAACAGACTGAGTGAAAGATGAATTTCATAAGGGTGATTGTGGTGGAAATTTTACCTGGAGAAACACTGCCCATAAGATTTTGAGAGAATATTTCTATTGGCCAAATTTATTTTCTCAAGTTGGGGAAAAATTCATAAGTTGTGTTTTTGCTATATTTTTCTAGGTAAGGAAAAATTACTATCTCGGCCTTTAATTCCAGTTTTGGTGGAAGCTCATTTTCTACAGTGGGGCTTATATTTCATTGGAGAGATACACCCAACGTATAGTAATCAACATAAATGGATTATAACTGCAACTGATTATTTTACGAAGTGGGTGTAGGTAGTTCTAACAAGAAATGCAATAGACACAATGGTAATTAAGTTTTTAGAAAAAAACATTTTGTCTAGATTTGGTTACCTAAAGGAACTTATCACAGATAATGCATAAGTTTTAAATTATGTTAAGATGGTTAAATTTTGTCAAAAAAATCATAGTACGTGTCACCATTCTATTGCATATTAACCTCATGGAAATGGATGTGCAATGGACTAGTTGAATCCTCAAACAAGAGGATGGTCAAAGTGATCATGAAGGTCTTAGCTAATAGTAAGAAGACCTAGGATGTTCATTTAAAATTTGATCTTTGGGCTAACATGATTTCTCCTAACAGAGCAATAGGTAAATCCCCTTTTCAATTACTTTATAATACTAAAGTATTTTTTCCTATTCAGTCGGCATGTCCTATCATGAAATTTTTTCAATATTCTTATGAAGAACCAAATGACTTCATAGAAAGAATATATCAAATTATTGAGCTAGAACAGAATAGAGAATATTTGCAAGGTAAGTTGCAACAATATCAAGACAAAATGAATACTTTGTTTGACAGAAAAGCCAGAGAAAGGAAATTTCAATCAAGGTGATCAAGTGCTCAGGCAAGGTGCTAAAAGACAAGAAAACAAAAAGCATGGTGAGTTATACAAACTCTAGTTAGGACCTTTCAAAGTGCTTGAAGAAAAAGGGAAAAACACTTTCATTATACATAACTTGGATGGTGATACTTTATCACTTCCTGTAAATGGGAAGTATTTGAACCACTTCATTCAATATTAAAGAATCAAAGGATTCTTATATCATTTTAATTATAAATAGTCGGAGTGATTTAATTTTCTAAAACAAGTGTGATCATTTCCTATATGAGTTTGACTCCATAGCCTGAAGTGAAGGCTTTAGCTATGGTTCTCAACATCTCGCAAGGATATCCAATCCCCAAATGGAGCCTATGTTGTAACCTTTTATTTACAAAATTTCAAAAATTCTTAATATATATATTAGATGGTATTGATGTCAAAAGACGTGCATATTTCAAAAAGCATTGAGCCACCTCATACAAATGAATGGAGGAGAAGACATTGCACCCCCCTCGACCTTTTGAGATTTCAGGACGGATGTGGGGTTTGATTTTTATCACCTAGCGAAACTTGATTTTTGTGACATGGCAACATTTGAAGTATATCACCACCCCCCTCCCCCCATTTCGCTTTCATGATTTTATATACTACCTTTCCTATGTTGCGAGACTCATCCATGTCAGCATTCGTGGTGGGTTAATTAATAAAAAATCTACGAATAAAATTACGACAATTGTATTCTCATGGTTCGAGGAAAACAAAAATGAGGATAGCAACTTCTTTTTCAGTTTCATGCATTTTTCAAACTACAAATACGTTGACAAAAAGTTTGTCACACAAAGGAGCTTTTAATTTCATCATCCACATAGTTGGGGTAATTCTATTCCTACTTATATTGAATTTATACTCTATTAATTTTTTAAATTAAAGAAAAAACGTTCAAACCCTCCGCTAAAACCTATATAAACTTTGATGAACTACCATAAATCGAAAAGGAGGTTGATGCCAATGAAACTCGGTGCAATTTTGATCTTTTTAAGCTTTGTAATTGGGAATACCAATGTTTTCAATACCTCCAATATGCATGTATTGTTTGTGAGTCTTACTTGACTCAGTTCATAATTCCCCAGACTCGCACATATCCCAAATTTATCTCTTAGTGTTCTGAACAATATATTTTGAGTAGAAAGGTGATTGTGTCAGAAAGTGGAACTATCTTGTTTATATTAACCCACAGCCAATTCTTCAGATGCTTAACATTGTAATGCCCAGCTAGGTTCAACCACTAAATGAAGAAATATTGAGTAAATTATACCATGACTTAACCCAAGAAGAAAAAAACATTGTCCTTGAATCCTTTTTACCTATTAACCCTCAGATACTAGAACATAACCCACCTTATTCCTGAATAATTTTCCGATAAATTTCCATACATATTATATTTATGGTTTGTTGTTTACTAGGGTATGGCAATGATTATACAATAGACGAAATTGTCATAGTTTTTTTAGCCTCTATTTCACCAGTCAAAAAAACCTTTGTTATATTTCACTTCAACTAATGCCTATAGGTTTGTATTAATGCCCAATTGGCCAATTTTAGTCTTACCAAGTTGTTTAGGTATCATTCTATTTTTGTCTATATGTTTTTGTCCTTTCGAGTGGAGAATTCTATAGTATCCAACTACAAAAACAAGATTAAGGTGGAAATGTGCTTTTAATAATTCATTGTACTTCGATGTTGAGGAAGCAATCATATGAATTTTCATTTTCATATTTTTTTAATCATTTTATATCAATTTCCTTCAACCTTATGTATGATGTATCAACACCAAGAATATTTCCAAAGATCAAAATAATTTTGCAACTCAATGAGGACGTAAAGTGAGAGATTGGTATTTATATAAAAACTTTACAGAAATTAGAATGTATGTGTAGAAAATCTAACCAATAGGATTCAATCTAATCTTATAGTGTACTAAAAAAAGATATTGAATCCTTCCTACAATTTGTGGAAACACAAACATGATCGCACAATCACATATAAGCAAGAGAAAGAAATTATCAATCACACAACACAAGATGTAACTGGGGAAAGAAACTGCTCAAAAAACCTCTATATCTATATTTCATATAGCCAATATCATGAAACAATAAAATGCTTTCTCACACTAGAGAAACTTCTTGCACTTTTTTTATTGTCTCACTCTGATCCTGCTCGAAACTGGCTTGTGATTTAAGAAAAATCAGTCAAGTATTTACCCTTTTGCTTCCCTCTGCATGGCTTACCTTGCTTATGCATTCTTGGGCTAATTGAGCCCGTATTAATTAGGAAAATCCCCAATAATTATTGTGCAATCCTTCAATTCCTTCTCGATGACCTCATGCATGACTTGTACAATTTTCTAATAGTACAACTGATAGTTATCTTCCCTTTAACCTCAAACTCAACTGAGGCTTCCTTAGAACTGACATGCAAAAGCTATTTATAGTGAATTATTAGTTAACTGATTGATCATTGCATGTGAATTAAATATAATTTAATTCATTGGACCTCTCACTAGCTCATCTCTCAGATAGAACTAGTTAAATTGATTTTAACTCAATTAATTGAGCTAACTAATTACAACTCACAAATAACTCAACCATGGGTCTTGAGAAGTAGGATATCCCTTTGCATGCTTCCTCTTAGACCTCTAACTCAAATTTCCTAAGTTAACTAAGTCTTCCTAACTCAGTTAACTAATACAAGTTGTCTTGAGATGAAATTACAATTTTTATTTCAATTTAATTAAGGGGAAATTAAATCAAAGGCCTCATATGGTAGCCATTTTTGTGTGCCATTTTATGGATTTCATTTCTGGATGTCAATTTCACTATTTCTTGTTGCAAATTTAAACACTCCCTCTCAACAAGAAAGGAATTCAATCTATCCTACTCTAGTACCTTTGGAATGTTCTGCATGCAACACTTCTCTAGTGTTTTTTTCTCCTACAACTCCTGAAACTGAATAGCCTCCAAAAACTGAATCAGTATGATGCATCTGTCATCATAGTCTCTGAATGCTACTAGTTAATGCACTGTCTACTGAAATCTTTGAGTTGCTACTAAATTTGCATATGTGCCCTCTGCATTGTTGCTAACTCCTATTTGTGCTCCATTATCTAACATCTGTCACTCTGAATTTTGTCTTCCAGACATCTGACTGCATCAATATAACTGATCCTTCCTGCTATCGTTGTATTGTAGGCTCCTGATAGCCAGTTACGATCCATGAGACACACCATCTCAATGGACCCTGTCCAAATTTCTTATCTTCGGATTATGCCTGCACATTGCCCCACCTCTCACCTGGAGGTATGGTTGCATGTGATCCCTTTTCCCATATGTCTTAAAATTACCCCCTACTAGAGGTCTTTTCTTGAGTACATGCCTCCACTCGGTCTCCTCTCTGCTTCTCCAATTTTGGTTGCTCCACAACCTTCTGATACTGCATGTTGAGAGGTAATTTGTGTTCCCTCTCAACCACCAAGTCACTAACCTTTGCTTTTCTCCTCAAAGCTTTGCATGAATCCTCTACCTTGAGATCATACAGGTTCTTAACTCTTACACCGATCTGTTTCACCCATCTTGTGGCGATGTGTCTAAGGAACACCTTTCCTTTTATAAATATGACATCATAACCACAGTCTTCCAATACTGCTATGGAGACAAGATTCTTCCTTGGTCCTGGAACATACAAAACATTTGTTAGTCTGAGAGGGGAATCAGACTCCCTCTCAAAGGTAATTGTACCTATTTTGGTCATGCTATACCTCTCGTCATCTCCAAACTCTATGTTCTTTTGGAGGTCCTTCTCTTCCAAGTCACTGAAGAGATATTTATTCCCATCCATATGGAACAAGGCACCGCTATATAGATACCACATGCATCCCATTACAATTTTGGCCATGCATGCAATGAGAGTAAAATCAAGCTCGAATTGTTAAGCTAATGCTTCACCCGCTACAACAGCAGGCTCCTTCTTGCTTTCATACTTCTATGAACAATTCTAGATATAGTGCCCATGCTCGTGATAATGAAAACACCTAATCTTGGACAAGTTTCTCTTGCCCTATTTGCCTTGGGACTTCTTTCCCTCAGATCTATTATCTTTTCCCACCAATGCAAAACCTTCTTCTTTCTCTTTGTCGTAGGTCCTATCTCTAGTGCTACGCGTTATCTCTTTTATTACCAAGTCAGACCACAAATTATCTCGGTCTTGTAACTTCTCCCTCCCATTCACAGAGTCTTGGTAACTATGCCAGCTCTTGGGAAGACCTAGATGAGCTAGGCTCACCAAATCATCCTGGGCTACTGTCACACCAACACTTCCAAGCTCATCTCGACATTGAGTGAACTTTGTCAAGTATGTTGGTATCATCTCACCCTCTTCCATATTGATCTTTCAGAGCTTGTCTTTCAGCACCAACTTCCTGTGGTCGCTGGTATTCTGAAACAGATATTTCAATGCCTTCCACATAGCATATGGAGCCACCTTCCCATGGATACTCGAGACAATATGATCTTGAACTCCCTCTAACAAGATCCTTCTCGCATTTGCTACCTTCTTCTACCATGCATCAAGATTTTGAGCATTTTTTGCTGCGGGCTTGGGAATATCAATATCTATGAATTATTTCAACTCGTTATCCTCCAACAATGCCTCCATCATGTCCTTCCATGTTATGTAATTTTAATTTCCCTGAAGAGCATATTCAAGTCTCAAGTAATTGAGAGACATCTTAATCTGCTGCCAGATCCTAAAGAATAAATCTACAAATTCAAACATGTTCAATACAAAACTATGTTCTTCTCTTCTATTGTGATTCATGGTGCTTTGATACCATGTAGAAAATATAACCAACGAGATTCAATTTGATCTTATAATGTACTAAAACAAGATACTGAATCCTTCCTACAATTTGCGAAAACAAAAACATGATCACACAATCACATATAAGCAAGAGAAAGAAATTATTTATCGCACAACACAAAATTTATCTGGGGAAAGTAACTGCTCAAAATCCCTCTATATTCATATTTCATATGGCCACGATCATGAAACAATACAATTCTTTCTTACACTAGAGAAACTTCTTGCACTCTGTTGACTCTCTCACTCCGATCCTGTTCAAAACTCGCTTGCGATCTAAGAAAAAGTGGTCAAGTATTTAACCTTTTTCTTACCACTGCCTTGCCTGCCTTGCTTATACATTACTAGGATAATTTAGCCCCTATTGATTAGTAAAATCCCCAATAATGATTGTGCAATCCTTCAAGGCCTTATCGATGACCTCATGCATGACCTATACAATTTTCTAATAGTACAACTAATATTTATATTCCCTTTAACATCAAACTCAACCGGGTCTTCCTTAGAACTGACATGCAACAAACATTTATAGAAAATTATCATTTAACTGGTTGATCATTTCCTGTGAATTAAATCTAATTTAATTCACTGGTCCTCTCACTAGCTCATCTCTCAGTTAGAACTAGTTAAACTAATTTTAACTCAATTAATTGAGTTAACTAATTACAACTCACAAATAACTCAACCAGGGATCCTAAAAAGTAGGAGATCCCTTTACATGCATCCTCTTAGACCTCTAACTCAAATTTCCTAAGCTAACTAATTCTTCCTGACTTGGTTAACTAATACAAGTTGTCTGAGATGAAATCACAAATTTTCTTTCAATTTAATTAAGGGAAAATTAAATAAAAACCTCATATGGTAGCCATTTCTAGGTGCCATTTTCTAGATTTCATTTTTGGTTGCCAATTTCACTATTTCTTATTGCAAATTTCAACAGTATGGATTTGAGTTGGCTCCTTATAGACTTCCATTTTTTCTGCTTACAAGAATATTTGCATTGGTGTTTATTAGACAAAGTTTAAATGTAGATCAAATTCATTTTGTGCCCAAGAAGTGTCATGCTCTCTTCAAACTAAAAGCAGGGGTTGGACCATTTTTTGCCAACATTAGAGAAGCAGTTCAAGAGATTTAAGCCATGTTGCAAGAGATGAAATTTTCATAGGAGAGGTTTGGAATTATGACCCTCATGGAATTATATCCAACAAAATAGTGGAACAAGGTTCAACTCCTTACAAACATGTGCCAAAGCCCGATGTGGGGAAATTTTCCAACAAAGAGATCTAGGAGCAAGATCCTATGACAAGTGCATCAGTGAATATTGGAGTATATTAAGCTTCAAGGTCTATCATTGTAGATACCCCATAGTAGAGGGAAAAGGAACTAAAAAATATCTTTCTATACACACAAAAATCAACCTCTAAATCGGGATACACAAAATATATGGTACAAAAGAGGAAAATATTAGAGGAGCCAAAAGTTTCAATCACAAAAACCACATCAAGCGAGCATATTTATAATCTTGAGTTACTACCCTCTGCTACTTTAAAACCATAAGCACCATCTTCTATTGTGTCACCTGCTACATTCGCTAAGAAAGACAACATATTTTCATAGTTTATGGATATCAAAAGTATAAATGTGAAACTAAAGCAGGAGGCCTACAGTGAGCTTTGGAATTAGGGAAAAAACTCACAAACGAGATTAATGACATCCCTAGATTATGAAAAAGGATAACTTCAAATTCCATTTTTAGAACCAAAATCTCAAATAATTATAACTGTAGAGGATTACAAAGTTTCCAAGTTCATCATTAACCTAAAGCAAATTCATGTGGTTGATTAGATGGATATACATAGGAAAACATGGGAGATTTTGTGTAAAATTTTATTAGTCTCGATAATTAATGTTGCTAAGTTAGAGAGTTTACTAAGTAAGGTGACCAATCAACTAAAGCAAGAAAAGATTTAGAAGCAGTGTAGAAGGAGAAACAAAAGTCGCTTTCATTCATCATAAAACATAATAAACAAATTGAAAAATTGGAATTACAAGTTGAATGTTTGTTAAAAAGGAAGTTTGAGCACACATGTAGTGCCCACCTTTGATACATCAATGATTGAAGTAAACCCTTCAGTGAATTTGGTTGAAACAATGTCAACAGTCAGCCTGAAATATCAAGAAATTCAGAATCTTAGGAAGATATTGTAGTTCAAGAGTATTGCATTAAGTCAATCATAAGAATAATTGGCAAACACAAATAGGATTCCTAACATCTAACTAAATTAAAAGGCTTCTCTACAAACTTAGATTGAAAAGTACAAAAATCAACTATTTGGCTCTCATTCATTGATTGAAAACAAAATACCTTTATGGGAGAACATCTTTACTTATATTTTTGAATTATGGGAACATGTTGTGGTAATTAGTAAAGAGGCGGAACTATTAATGGTTGCTAAAAAATCTACTAATCAAATTTAGAAAGAGTTTAGGAAACAAACCATCATTTGCAAACAAAATAATTATGTTTCTTAATTCCAGAGGTAAAGAACAACTCAATATATTAGGGTTTAATGGTAGGTCCAACTTGATAATGTAAACTGAAGAGATTTATTATTAAGAAACCATTTATGCAGCAAGTACAGGACAAATGAAAGTTTGTTAAAAAAAGAGATAGATTCATTTAATAACAAATTTAATATTTTAAAAGTAATAAGAATTCCTTCATCTTGGGAGACAAATGGCAGGTTGATACCTTTGGATGTATATAAATAAATATTATCTAAGTTTGGTTCAAATGATGGTAAGTTTTATGATATGAAAGGAGCATTAAAAGGTGAAGGAATTTTGGATAAACTCATGGATGACCTTTTGTATTCACCATCACGTCAAATTACTTTTTCCTCTCAAGGCAACAAATCAAAAACTTACCAGTCTCAATACAACTTATAGAAAAATGATATGATACGATTATCCAATCGAATCTAATTTGGAGTAATTAGCTAATTTACACCCATAAATATCTCAACTTCTACAAAAAAATCCTAGAAATAAGTGCGAGTGGAAGTTCAAGATTGAATCAAGGAATCATTGTTTATTTTTATTTCTATATCCTATATTTTTGTTTTATTTTATTTTTTTTTAGGTTAAACTTTTCTATTTATAAAGAAAAATTACATCATTTTCCACTAGTTAACAAAATTTACTTGCCCTCACTCCTACCAAATTTTTTGGCCAATAGAAATTTCCCAAAAATGATTACATCAAACCACAAACATTTAGCATTCCAAAACCAGAGGGAGATACAAAACCATAAAACCTTTAAGATTAAAACACAATAGATCGCCATTAGGAATTAAAATAATTTATCAAGCCTAGGTTCTCCAGCCTAGATCCAGGAGGGGGTGGTGGTTGGAATTCACAATGAAAATGCTTTTACATATGGCTTAATTGGCCATCCAAACATTCCAAGCTTTCCTATAGGCACCATTGATTGTATTGGAGACAAGACAAGTTGTCCTACCTATGCCACCAGTTCTTTTGGAGGTTGTTCATGAAGGAAATAAGTGTGTTTTGTGTGAAAATTCCTTGAAATGCAGCAATTGAAATTAATTCTCCTAACTGATTAACAATTTATTAATTTTATAATTAATATCGAATTAATCACACAATAACTTCTTCACCAAATAAAATATTGTGGAAGCAAAAATAGGAACTGAGAAATACTAGCACATGTACATAAAAATTGACACAATTATTTTTGGACAAATGTCCCTGGAAAAACCTAAAGTGGGAAAACTGGTGCAGCAACTAAGGGTTTTATTATTATGCAACAGTGAATTCTAAGTAAAATAAATTTGGATGCCCAACTGGCTATCCAATCTGAGATAAATACTAGCAAAATCGCCTGAGGGAATTTACCCTCATCTTTAAGCAATCTCAAGTTTGATTGACCTATAAAAAGCAAGCCATCCAAAACCATCTGCACAGGCCCTGCATCACCTTTGAGTAACCTTCCACATGCTCAGCACAGAACTGATGTTAATCAAGTCATCATGCATGTTTTTTACTGGCCCAGAAGTGTCGCTCTTGCCTCTTGCAAAATCATCCCAACCTCTGGAAATTGAAACAACCTCCTCTCCAAAAAAATAGAACTCACTGAAGCAATTGCACAAGCCCTGTGCTACTTCCAGGAGAAATAACTAGCCCTCCTCTCTTACCACTCTGAAACTATAATATATTCCTCTGGATCAATGTCGTTTCCCCTCTCTAGCCATGCTTCCTCTCTCTCGCTCGAACTTTGTTTCTAGCTAGCTTGAATTTCCCAAGGAACTCGCACTGTTGGCTCTCACTCACTATGATGTGTTTCTCCATATACCCATCGACCTCTTTTTATAATCTCCAATTGAGACTCCAATGTCAAGATTAAAACTTAATCGATGGATGAGATCATCTCCTATTCATTATGTGTGAGTTTCTAGATAATTTTCACCTTTCTCAATTAATTACTATTAATTAACTAATTTCCCTAAGTTAGACTTAGACAGATTTTAATTATAGATCAATTAATTTAATTGAGGGATCCCTATGTGGAATTAATTCCATAAAAAATTTATGGGTTTTGGAAATCTCTTGTGTTTTAGCCTCTACACAAAATTTTGAGACTTTAACACCATCTGATGCTACAAAAACCAACATTTTGATGATCATGCCTTGCCCTTAGGAGTTGCTCTGGTAGCACCTTTTGTTGTTTGTAGAGGGTAAACATTTATCTTAATAATTAAAAGTCTAATATAAAGTGTGTTTATTGGTGTGTCAGGCCCTCCAAGATGATATTCTCAGCCCGCATGGTAGATGAAATTAGTGCTTGACCGGTGGCTGGCTCTGTTTGATTTGAGGCCTCAGAGGGAGGATTCCTAGACTTCCCTCTTTCTCCAACACCTCTATTAGTGCAGCCATGCTGGTGTGGCATGGTTATCAGCCTATTTTGCTACCCCTACATCACTGACCCCTAGCCCTCATGATTAGTTTCCTTTTTCCTAACTTGAGGTGAGTTATTTTTCCAGTTTGACCCTTAATCATGGCCTAGCAGGCTTGTGCCCGTAGTCAAGGGCCTTCAACCGCGACCTAGGCCTCTTGTGCCTATGGATAAGGCCCTCATCCTTTATTTTTGAGCCTGCGGTGAATGGAACCTTCCTAAATTACTTAGTCCCTAGGAGATCACCTCGATTACTCATTGATTCGAGTTGTCCATGACTCATCCATTAGAATTTTCTCTAACTTCTTGTCTTCCTGAGCGTCCAACTCATCCATTAGAGTTTTCTCTAACTTGGATCGTTTGAGAAGGTCAGGCTAGTTTAGAGAGCCATATTGTTGTCGCGTTGAGATCTTGATCCTTTGCTATTATCTTGATACCACATTGAGAGCTTGTGAGGTCTTATTTTTTATGTGGGTGCTCTTCATACTCATCCATCACATCAAAGTAAACTATGTTCATCGGCGGGAGAGGAGATGCTGGAGAAAAGGTATATAAGAGTTGTATCATATTTTTGAAATTAATGAAGATCTATTTTCTCTCCCTCATCTGATCGTGTTTCAGTTTAAGTGATTGTTTTATCATTATATCATTGTTTATCTAACGATCTTTCGAGGAAGATCACTTGTCATCCTTGTATGTTTTTTATTATGTGTAGATGTTGAGATCAGAAGTGGATTTGGTAGATCACTTGTGTGGAGCACAAGAATTCTACTTCAGACTCAAGATCTGTCCCCAAACTGCAAGGAGGAAATATATTTTTCTCTTCCTCATAGTATAGATCCAACTTCATGTTGCTTGTGAATCATGTGGGATTGGGGATATTGTATATCTTCTTAGTCGTGCTTGTGTCTACTTGATGATCTATCAGACACTAGATCACGGAGCAACAACTCCTTGTGATTTTAATTGCAACATAGCTCACACTCTCAATGAGAGCACACTCGCTTTTGTGTCTACTTTGCCTTAGATATTGATCGGATCCTCTTGTTTATGATCTATTGAGCTTCCTTGTATTTTTTCAACTATTTTTTACTATTTTTCAGGGTCATTATCTCTGTAATTTGATTCTTTATTGGTCATTGCGCGAGGAAATAGGGAATTTCATATTTTGAACCCTAGTCATAGCCTTGTAAGGCTCTACCTGTGTCCAAGGACCCCTTAACTGTGGGTTGGCAAGCCTATGCCTGTGGCAAGTTGTTTCCAGGGCATTTTGTGCCCGCGGTTGAGGCTTTTAGCCTTCTAAAACCCTAGACTTTTAGTCTGAGATCTTTGTTTCTGTATTTGAGCGGTCTGGGATTAATGTTTACTTGTTGGATCTGGTCCAGATCTGTTCTATTTATCTGTTTTCCTTGGGTTGGTTAAGTTCCTCTTTAAATCACCTGATCTCTTGCACTAGGGATCAAGTTTGTTGTTGGTCGCAGATATGTTAAAAACATACTTGGATCCATCATTTTTTGTAGCTAATTAGTTGTCTGATGATCCTGATTTGATATATATGGATCAGTATGTTCAAGGTCTTCTTTGTTTACCATTGCTTGAGTTTCTTCTTGAGTTTTTTATTGAGAACCTTGGATTGGTTTTGAGTTTGATCTCTTGACTTTAGTATTAGTTTCGACTGGTTGTATTCGACATTTTTTTGGATTTGATCTACGCTTCACATTCATATTTTGAGATTGTTTCTCATTTTCATTCTTTCTTGTTGAGTGATATCTTTAGTGTAGAAAATGATGGTGTTGTGACTAGTTGTGCAAATGTCATCTGATCAAGTTTTCCTAAAAGAATTTTCTTACATTATAACACCTTCTTTTAAATCTTTTTTCGGCCTCTTTTCCTCTAGGGTTCGATTTAGTCCATTGTAGAACATTAGCCCTGGTGGAGCCATTGTGTTGCAATCCTAACTTGACTGACATTGCCATATTGTGTTTCCACTTTGGCTTTCATTTTTTATTGCTTTGAGTGTTTTTTATTGGGCTTTGTTTTCCTAGATGTTTCACTTTTGGAGTGCTTTGTGTTCTTGCTTGGGAGACTTGTTTTGGTATCTTTTCTTGGTTTGTTTTTTGGTGTGTTTTGGATCATTAATTCAAATTCTTGGGACATTTTTCATTCAGGAAGATTTAGTTAAAAGTGCATCTTAGTAGGCATTTGTGTGATAGATAATCCCTTGCCCTCTCGTAGCTAGCATTCATCAAATTCAAAATGAAAAAATTGCATATAGTTGCATTAGGGTGACCAACTAAGAGCCATGTTGGGTATGTGTTATATTCTTTCCACAGATGGTCATGCACCAGGGGGTCACAGGGGGAGATAGCACCCCCTGTACGTTGCGTCAGGTGTAGCAGGGGGGTTACAGGGGGGCGACAGCCCCCCCCTGTTCGGGGTCCGGGGCAGTGGCCCTGGAAAAAAAAATTTGGACCCTATTTTTCGGTGGGCGGACCCG
Source organism: Pinus albicaulis (assembly GCA_034641835.2). NCBI lineage: Eukaryota > Viridiplantae > Streptophyta > Pinopsida > Pinales > Pinaceae > Pinus > Pinus albicaulis. The sequence goes on along the minus strand of CM076580.1, from coordinate 770,062,604 downwards.
CCCATGGTTTTGTGCATGGGTTTGCACATGATTTTGGGGCATGATGGTTTTCGGCCCATACTATTTTGTAGATCTGGTCAAGGGAACTACGATTATGTTCTAATCCAGGTTTAATGGATTGGGGTTTATTATGCTTCGGCATGTATATATGTGTTGTAACACTAAAAGGAATATAATGAAAAATCAAGTTGGTCGTCCCGATTTGGGATCCAGGGGAAAATCTCTGTGTATATATGTTTTATGTTTTATTCGCTTGATATTTTTTATTTTCTGTTTTTAAGATTCGTTTGCAGATAATTTTTGTACAGGGTTAAAACCTACAAGTCCTACACACCATTTCAGTTTTATGACGCTTCCTAATTGTGTAAACAACAACCACTAAAATTAACATGATAATAAAATCAACTCGATTCGTATTTTAGTTTTACTGGTAGTACACCAACACTAGCTTACGTTAGGGCCTTAGAGGTAAGAGTATGAGTTAACCACTCCAAGAACAAAAAATCAACTTAGAAGCTTGCGGTAGGTAGTAAAATCCATTTGCAGTATTGTGGTATGGGAATCCCTCCTAACAAAACTGTTAAGCATGAGGTCACACTTGGGCTAAGCAGGATGACATGACCCATTTCACTTTGTTTCATGTGGTGCAATATATCGGATTTTGCATGCATACAAATGGTGTTTATCACTTAGGGACCACTTGGGAGGTAACTCTCAAGGGGCTTTCAGTCTTGGCTCCTTTTTGGGTTACGTTTCCTGCCCTTGCATGTTGGTTTGTCCTGCGATTGTGCCCCCAGGTCATGTTATTGTATGTGGTGAACATAGCGGCCTTTCTTTCTAGGGCTTATATAGGTGGAGGGTCAGGGTCATCTTCTATATACCTGAGAAAGATATAAGTCATACTCTCTAAGTCCTCTCGGGAGGTGTTCCACTTGTGGGGGCACTTGTGTCGAGTTCGCAACTAAAAGGGTTGGGAAGCAGGTTGCTTGTATAACTGTTCCACCACCAAATTATTTGTATTATGTTTGTGTGTGTTAACTTATAGGATGTTTCTAGAGTGTGTTGTTTGGTCTACTCTGTAGTTTGGCCTTAGGGTGTTTGCACTAACTTACTTTTTTTTTTTTATTATCACCCTGGTCTAATTTACTCATCGTCCTTCACGATGTATTCAAGGTTTAATTCCTGAACGAAGTGGATTTATTTCTCCTGCATGGAGAGTGCGTGTCAGCGCTTGCGACTTGGACCATCACATAGTGTTGGAATATGTGTTTGGCCCCATTGATTGTAATTTGGTTTCTATTGAGACTTTGGCATACGACTATGATACTCCTACAAGTCCACCTTTAAGGCCTACCTTACTGTGGTTGAAGCCTAATGGTTCTACATTGGCTTACACTTACGTGCCTTTATTTACCATTTACCCTATGGTGGATTCCGAGACTTCATTACCATCTGCATCTGCATCAGCAGTCTTGGCTGCCATGACAACATGGATATTCCTACTCCTCCATCCACGCCTCTCAATTCTTCCTGGGGCATTCTACCTATCTCATCTATGGCTCCCACTATCTTCCTGAATGTTTCTATTCCCAAACCCTCCTCTATGCCGACTACGGTACCCCAGCCTAGTCAGCCACTAGGTCCAGGAATTTACACACCATAATTTTCCCAACCGACTATTATTTTTCCTCAATTAAGCATGGTTACTTCCGAGAATCCGTGGGGGAATCACTAGTTTTCCCTAGTCAGCCTGGGGGAAATGTATCTTCTAGAATGTCACAAGCTTGGTATAGTTCAATATTTGGAGGGACGTCACCTACCAGTACTTTTACTGGAGGGGCTATTTTACCTGGGGTTAACCCCATTGCCAGTACCATGTCTTTCTCGGGTCATTCCCCTTATGTCGGTCCTACTGTGTATTTATTTCCTTCTTTTCACCTTGGGTATAACCCCATTAGTAGTCATGCTTTTGGGGTTCCATTACTCTCTAGAGGTTTTTACCTTGGGGGGGAACATCCATCTACCAGTTACGTTGGCCCACATAAACCATTTTTTGGGGAGAACCCTTTTCACCACCAGCAAATTCATCCATCGAATACATTTATGGGGGGACCACAAGGTTGGTCAGGGGCTTCTCCTGCTTATGACCCATTTAGTTGAATCCAAAATACATTTCTATCTTCTCTTTATTTATTGAATCTCGCTAAATTTACTAACGACCCCATCCGTCATGATCCCTGGTGGCCACTAATGCCCGCCAAATTACCATATGATATTACCAAGTTTGAAGGGAAGCCTAGGGAGAATCCGTCCACACGTATCACCACCTACCATCTATGGTGCTCATCGAATTCGTAGGTGGATGATTTTGTCAAACTTAGCTTGTTCCAAAGAACTTTAACCAGAGATATTTCCAAATGGTACATCAAGTTATACATTGCATCCTACGGTGATTTTGCCTCGTTAGCTCAGACATTCCTGACGCATTTCTAGTTACCAACTCAGTATGATCTTGACTCTGACCTTTTGTCTAACTTAAAACAAGATGATGACACACTCATTTCTGATAACATTCATGGGTGGCATTGTAGCAAGAGCTTGGTACGAACCAAGTTACTGGATGAAATTCTCCGTAAATGGTTAATTAGCTCACTCCAACCACAAATTTCCAAAGATGTGTCCATGTTTCATGTCGTTACTAAGGAGCAAACTATTCTAGCTACCCAACACTTGGATCTCATATATTCACAGTCGAGTATGTTGTACGAAGTATTTCCCAATTCCCCTAGGCCTTCCATTGACCCGCCTAAACCTGTTCCTAGCACACACGTCAATGTTGTGATTGGGTCCATTTCTGATCCTATGATCCAACTTGCTACCCACCTTGGGAAATTTATTTTTACATCTCAAGCCCCAGCAAGTGTATCTAGCTCTGCTAAAACACCCCTCCTGAGTAGTCCACCGATGTTCTTACGATGAATTCCACTCAACCAAAGCATAACCCTCAAACCAATGGTAAAACGAACAAGAATAATAGTAGAAATAAACAACAAAATCAATCTCCTCGGGAATCTAAACCCAATCCTGAGAGTCGGGGAGGGGCACCAATGAGCGTCGCTGCAAATTCAAGCTCCCTTGTAAAAATTTTCAAGGCGACCATCTCACCCATGAGTTTCCTCGAATGGATGAAGTTCATAGGCTTCTTTCACCACCATCTTCTCAACATACTATTGTTTTAACTCACCCATTCTCTGTACAACCCCAGCAACAAATGATTGATCAACTTTCTCAACCTTCGCAAGGGGTCAACAAGGCCTCATTTGCCCATCTCCCTCACAATTCAACCTCTTTATGTGCAAGGAAGATGTCAACCTGACCACATAAGCTAACTCCTATGATGTCCCTGAGTCAATTTCTCCTTCTAAGGACTCACTAGCTCCACCTAGTTCCATTGGACCTATCACTTTAGATAAGCCTATGGAACCTGTATATAGACACCCCAAGGGTGTTCTCCATAACACAACACACAACCCTTCTGCCATGGTTGCTCAGCATTATAGTATTGTTGAAGATCTTTCCTATATGCCTTGTACCATGTCTACCTTGGAGGTCTTGCAAAGTTGTCCTCGGCTACACCAAGCCTTGTTGTCTGCCATTGGTGGAGTTAAATTATCTAACTCTGGTACCATCACTTTCAGTGTCAAGAAAGATTCCCCTCGTCTTTCCCATCAGATCGTTTTCCAGATTATCATGTGAGTTTCCTAGGAGAATATCCATCACATTTTGGTAAGTGAGGGCTCTTCCACATGTGTCATGTCCATATATTGTTGGAAATATATTGGCTATCTGGCTCTCGCAACGTCTAATACCACTCTCCAAGAATTTGACGGTCACAATTTCATTCCTAAGGGATTTCGCCCACATTTTTCCATCGATTTAGGGGGAAAAACAATACATGTCAATGTTGAATTCGTTAACGCTCCTCTAGATTATAACCTACTTCTTGGTCGTAGTTGGTTTTATGCCATGACCCCATTGGTCCCATCTATATTTCATGTCCTTTACTTTCCTCATGAAATCAAGGTCGTCACCATTTACCATCTTTACTATTGCATGCCATCGGCCCAAATTTCCACCACTAGAACTATTCTATCGCTTGTACGAGACCATCCTGATCAGTTTCAGTGTGTTGGTGAGGGAATTTTCAAAAGTTCCACTCTTATGGGGGTTTTTCTGCAACTCCCTCCACCCAACACTCCCTCATCTCCTACCACTTCTCCTATGTATATGATCTCTTCTAGCACCTGTGGACCCCATAGATCTCCTGATCTGTGGGTGGTGTCGCATGTACTTATATAGGATGATCAATCTAGTGAGAACCCTTTGCCACCTATTGTAGAAGAGATTGCCTCTTTGGCAATCCCATCAGTACCTCCTGATGTTGGTCAGAAACTCCATCCCAATATGGAATATAATTAGGTTATTTCACCCACATGGGTTGCCCCTCCATTTGTTCCACGTGACTCCTTTGATGATGAGCCTCCCCGGTTAGTCAACTTGGATTTTATGGATCTATCCACTGATAATCATAGGGAGGTTAAGCCTCTTTCTGCCTCTAATCTCCCCGATTTGGAACATGTAGATCTCGGCATATTAAATCTTGAATTGACCCAGGGGACATCTCCTCGGCCTTCCCTGGAACTGCCACCCATGGACTGAGTCAAGTCTTGGGTTTCGAATATTGAACTTGCCACTGAATCGTCCAACTCCTCACCACCTTTCAACGAGCATCTTGTACCTCCATTATGTCTCGATCCTCCTTTATATCCACGAGGCAGTTTTGAAAGTATGACTATGTTATATTGTCCCTGGCATGGTCAACCTTTTCAGATGGGGCGCTTTGACTTCATTTGGAATGGATTTACATTGGTGAACCATATGGCCTATTCTTCCAATAAGTTCATGTATAGAAACCCTTGGCCTGTGCCCAGTTGTGGGCACATCTTAGCATGACCTACTAGACTAAGTTGCGCTTTTACATATTGTACATAAGAATGTGTTGCTTTATCGCCTTTTTGGTTTAGTGTGTGATGCAATTACTTATCATGCCTTATTTATGCCAAAATTCCAAAAAATTATAAAATTCAAAAAACCAAAAATATAGGTCTTGTTTTTCCCACGGCCATGATTATTTCTTTCATTATGTGATTTAACCATGGGTCTAGTCTTTTTAGATGGTGTTTACAGGACAGGGTGTTGTTTCTATTGTGACATCCATTTGACCTTAGGTGCATTTATCTTGAACTGGAATATAGGGGTACGTCATTTTTGTCGATTTCGCATTTTGACCGTCGGCACTATATTTACGCCTTCGGTATGACACTATCAAGTTGTGACTTTCGCCACTTCCTATATGCATGTTGTAGCTTCGCGGTAGATCTTACCTTATCATGGATATCCTAGTTAGAACCCTCTTTCTATATTGGTGTCCATGTAGTCATTTTTTTTTTTCTCAGAATCCCTCCTTCTGATCCACCATGACTTCGAATGTGAGCCTCATGTACACTTCTTTGTCTCTTTTCTATCCATACCCTAGGAGGATTCCACACTTTATCCCTTGCTATTTCCATGCTTGTCAGCCTATTTTAGAATTTTTAGCTTTGGTTTCTTTTGTCCATCATCATCACTTGCTTGGCCTACCGTCCGCATTCACTTGGTGTTTTACCCTTTCCTGGAGGAACTGTTGCAATGAGTGGTCCTATTAGCCAGCCTCATGTTCACCTTATGTCATGAGCAACTCCAACATTTAGCAGAACCAGTTGCTACCCTTTATACCACTCATTCCTTCGGGAGGAGTCTTCTTTAAGCTCTTTTTAGACTCCTTAACTTAGACAAGATTGTTGAGTGAACTTGTCTACTTCATGCTCGTAAAAGTACCTGAAGCTTCATCTACCCAGTATAAGTTTAACTTGGGTTTAACCATTTTCCGGACTGGGATAGACTAGTTACAAAAAATGAATACCCTATTCTATTGTGGCTAGGAAGTTCCCCCTTGTATACTTGTATCTGTTTTTTGGGCTTGGGGGACAAATTTACGAAAAAATAACTTATAAAAAGAGAACGAAGGGAACATATATTTTCATTTTTCATCCATTGGTAGCATCAGTTGCGTCACCCTTAAACATGGCACTTGTTTGTCTCATATCTTACACTTAGGTTTTAGCTTTCCTAGGATCTGTACCATCCATATGAGTCTCTTTACTCCTCTGGTTGGTTACTCTTCCAGTCATATGGATCATTCCTCGATGCCTCCTGCATCGTTGATGATATCACATGGTGCTCATTAGTCATGCTGCCAAGTCACTCTTGTGTCGTGTTGTTGTGTTCAAGGGAATTCTCAGCCTGTGTCAGCCATCTTCAGTAGCCTGTTGAGTTTTTTGAGTCGGCCATCCCTCTGTCAGTTTTACTTCATCGCTTCATGACTTCATCCATACATCACATCATCTTGGTATGTTCCATGTCAATTGATGGGGGATATATTAAGGCCCTCCTTCAATAGATAATCTCCTAATTAGGTCCCTATAATACTAGTGTAGCCCCTTCTTGTTATTTTTAGTGTAGCCCCATTGTTGTAATTGTTGTGCCAAGTCCCCATAATGTTATTATTGTGCCCCATAGAAGCCCACGATTGTTATTCTTGTGTCCTTACATTATTATTGTTATGTAGGCTCTAATTATATTAGGACCCCTTAGAATCCTATACATAGAAAGTAGGTTTTTTTCATTTGAAGCATCCAAGAATTGTTCATTTATGTAATGTAAAGGAGGTTGACCCCTTGAAGAGGCTGATTTCTAAGACGCTAATTTATGTTTTCTTCTATTTTGTGAGCTGGTTGCATAACATTTGGTATCAGAGCTTGGAATTATAAGGTTTCGCTTCTTCAAACAGGCCATCTTGGAATTTTCATTATAATTATTTTTATACAAGGCTTCAGAAGCTGAAATTTTTACTATGTGGAGTAGAAATCTTGATGAACTTCATGTAAAACTTTCATACCTTGTTTCGCAATATTTTCAAAGATATGATTTGTGGAAGTTAGAGATTTTGCAGGCTCCATAATTTCATCTCAAACAATTGACCAAGGGAAAATAAACATAACTTTCGTTTCAGGAATTAGATTTGAATTATGTAAAAAGTGTATGAAATTTAACACACTTTGGTTTCATGTTTATTGATTTCAGAGCTAAAGGTCGAAAAATTAACATGTGGCACGTCGTACAAGTTCGCTCTACTGAACTAGTCCATAATTAGGTCATTGTGGGAGATCGAGCATAAATATGTCTTGAAGAATCCAAATTAGGTTTGACTTGTGGCAATGGAAAGAAGGCTCATAATGCTGCTACAAGACCGAATTTCATATCTCGGGGATCTGAAATCATAGAGATACCTCAAGTTCAAAATCGAGCTCCTCAAAAGCAAGAAAAAGGTGTATTTTATTTTTTAAATTGCATAAATTTTGCTTAAAATTAGTTTGAAGTGATTCCAAGGGCATGTTGAAGCATTGATATCAGTATTGGGTTTTATAATTCCTCCAAAAAATAATTCCACACCATTAAGCCCTCAAACAGATCTACTATGACACATGAAGAGGAACAAGTGCAACATGATATATCAAAATTATGAGACCAAGTGCAACAAATTTCTCTCTCGCAAAAAAACAACCAGAAAATGAAATGGAAGCCAAGATGGATGGTTTGAAGAAAGTGGTGGAATCTAAGATGGATTGTTTGAATAATGTCATGGAATCTAATATGGATGCTTTAAATAATGGCATAGAAGCTAAGATGGATAGCATTGTCGGAGTGGGGTACTTGTTACACCATTTTTTGGTCATCTAATCCATTGTTATTAGATGGACCCAAGTACGCCAAGTAAGACCAATTTTACCCCAAGTAAAATTGCATTCACTATGAAAAATAACTTAGTAAACCACCTTTATTAAGTTGTTTATGGTCTAAACAGCAAACCCCATAAGGAAATATTAAATAAATATACATTTGTTTGATTTTCCTTAAGAAATAATTAGTTAAACAGTAGTTTAATTAATATTTCTAGTTATATTTAACCCAAAACAAGGAAATTAATTAGATAAATCATTATTTATCTTATTATTTTCTAAGAATAATTGTTTAAATCTTATTTAAATAATATTCTTTGTTAAATATGACTAATTCGCCCTTAAATAATTAAATAAATCATTATTTATTTGATTATTACTCAACCACATCCTTAAAATGATAAATAAATCATTTATTTATTTATTATTACTTAATCACATCCTTAAAATGATAAATAAATCATTTATTTATTTATTATTTACAAATAAGGGGATTTGACTCAAGTCAAATTCCTTTTCCCTCCAACAAATATAATAAAATATTCCATAAAGTTGGATCTAGATTAAGTTAATAACACCATGCACCAATTCCCAGACTAACTCAATATTTTGTTATAAATATGATTTCCCATTCATTTGTCAATTACGTTTCAAATATCACTCGATCTCAAAACTTGGTCTCGCCATTGATCCATTATCATAGCCATATTTTTCTATTTATTCATTTTCTACACCATCAAGAGAGAGGAATTCTAAATCTGAAGTGTTGAGGACTTACAAGAACCCATCCCATTGAGAAGAAAATGGAACACCCTCTTGTGTTTTCCTACGAAGTGCCATTAATAAAAATATTTATTGGATATATTCGTGTCTTGTCTATTGGATCTATGGAGTAAATATTATTTTTCTACTTTTTAATGTCTTCTAATGCATAGATCTAGATTTTTGCAGTATTTGTCTTGATCATCTAACTACATATCTGAAGATATTAGCAGTCATTTCTGTTGTTAGGGTTGTTTGTTATGCGCAGCTAAAGTGGTATTTTTTCGTATGCTTCGAATCAAGATACATACTAACAACTAGCGACTCCACACGGGTTTACCATTACGACCGCTGTCGTTTTTCTGATCCTTGCATATCTAGCTGCTTCAGACCCTAGGATTTTTGTTCAGCCCCTTGTTTTGCTTATTCTTGATGTTGTTTTTAACCCATAAAACCCTAAAACGATAAAAATTCTAACTTCCGTGTGTTTTTGGACCCATTGCGCATGTGAACGACATTAGCCGTAGCTGGGACAACAAATTTTTCTGAAACCTACCGCCGAGAGTGCCGAAAGTACAGGTCGCACTTTTCTGCCCAAAACCTGTGACTTGGACCTCCAGGGCGCACTTTACAGCCCAAAAAGTGCGACCTCTGCGAAAACAGGCCAAAAGCTGCGACCTGGACTCTCTGCAGGGATTTTTCTGAAAGTTTTCTAGGTTTTGCTGAGCCTTTGTTCAGGGTTTTTTGACCTCTGTCTCCGCCCATTTTGGACCTGTACTTGTTCTGTTTCGTTCAACTAAGTGGGAACCTAGCCCCCTAGGGCTTCAGTACCCTCCGCTTTTTGTGGAAGAGTGTTTGCTATTGCAAGTTGTCTAAAATTTTAGAGTCTTCAGCCATTTTTTCAGATCCGATACCTCATCTTCAGATCCACTTTAGATCGGCTTGTTATCCATTCAAACCTCTTCTTTTAGCTTTGTTTGGGTTTTTCCTTAGGGGGCACTCCACTTCCTTCTTGGAGATAGCCTTTCGCCACCATTTTTTACAGCAATTTTCCTCTAATTTGTTGTTGTTTTCTACACCACTTTCTAGCAGATTTTGTCTTTTAGATCTCCGTCCCTCTTGAACCAAGATCTATTAGCCTATTTTAGTATGTTTAGATTAGTTTTTGACTCACCTATTGACTAATTGTTGAGAGGCCCACCTTCTTGGGTTTAGATTACTGCATTATTAGTTGTTTATTTTCTGTTTTGCAGGCCTATATACTGTCATTTGCAGGGTTATTTACAACTATACAACATCAATTTTTCTTTTTCTATACAAATGTTTGGGTTTAAAAATTAAAATTTACACATTTTTACACACACAACCTAAGCAAAAAAGAGCTTGGTTAACACTGCCAAGCAAAGACTCTAAAACATGGAAATCATCTGATCCTGCACCTCTTTACCCTTGTTTCAACATTGTAATCACTTGATCCTGCACCTCCCTACCCTTGTCGGTCTCTTTTTCCTTGGTGCCGTGTGTGTGTCGTCATTGCTCAATCTCCCATGGGCTCTGATTTTCCTCAGGGGAAGGCCATCACCCCCTGCACATCTTCCCCTCTTGGTAGCACGTATTCAGGGTACAGCATGCCTCCTCTCATTGCCCAACCTCCTGTATACCACATTGTTACCCAACCTCTTTTGTCTGGTACCCCCGATGACCAGATTCTCATGATGAAATCCGATCAACCTTCAACCGTAGACATCAATCTTCAAACTCGGTCCCGTCAGTACAACAAGCCTCCCGTTGCATCTGTCCCCGAGCCACCTCCTTCGGTCTCTACAGAGCCTCTTTAGACACCTAATGGCCCCTTGAATATCCCTCAACCTAGGGTGGAGGTTCATACCAAGATCCCTAAGGGTCCACTACGCCGAAATGCTACTTCTAGCAAAGTCGCCCATTCGTATAGCATAGTCGATGATTTGGCACAATCCCCTGCTACCATTTCAATGCTGGAATTCCTCAAGTCGTGCCCTTCACAACGAAAAGCTCTTCTGTCTGCCATGGGAACTGTAGACCCTTCTGATGATCGATTGATTGTCTTTGATATTGACCAGTCAAAACATCCTTCTCTCCCTGCTTCTGTTGCTTTCCAAATCCCAGTCAAGGTCCGGAACACCAACGTTTCTCGGTGCATTATTGATGAGGGGGCATCCACCTGTGTGATGTCTGCTTTGGTTTTGAAACAACTCAGATCTTCTGAGTTGGCTCCGTCCATGATCACCCTCTGAGCGTGGGATGGCCACGCCTCCAAGCCCATTGGCTTATTCCACAATTGTCCTATTACTCTTGTGGGCAAGACGGTTTGCGTTGATGTAGAAGTCATAGACGCCCCCTTAGACTACAACATTCTATTGGGTCGTAGATACACTTATGCGATGTCTGTTTTCCCTTCCATGGTTCACCATAATATGTCCTTCCCCCATAACGAAAAGATAGTCACCATTGACCAGTTGACGTATTACGAGCCAAAGTCTCAGACCTTCCCTACGTCCACTATCTCTTCGGTGGCCAACAAGCAAACCGTCGACCCTTTGACAAGTGTCTCACCTGGTGTCTACAATGACTCCTCCTTGCTTGGTACATTCCCTGGTCTTCCTCCTCCTATCTCTGATCCCAGCTCATCGAATTTTTGCATGATGCAATCATCTCGGGCTTCTCTCAAGAGGCCCACCTCGGCTAGTCAGTCGCCCTCTCACCCTCTGCAGCCATCTCCTAGCCCTTCGATGCAGTCTCTTGGACCTCCTCCTCTTGGCCCTTCAGCTAGTACTCATGAGCCCATTTATCTTCCTGGGTCAGTTCCTCCAGGCCTTAACCATTTAGGAGCCGTCCCACCTGGCCATTACCCCTCCAGTCAGATACTGTTCCTAGTCCCTCCACCAGGCATCTATACAGCACCTGTCATGGTCACCCTCTCTCTTCCTAACTTGACCATTGGGCTCCCGGTTTGGTACCTTAATCCTCCAACCGCCACCCCACTAGGTCAACCTAAACCTTATCTTGCTCTGACCCTGGTTCAACTGGTCCCCCTGACTTCACAGTGCCTCAGCCACCTCAATAGGATCTACCTCCTGTTGCGACCGCTTCGGGTAAGAAGGGCAGAGCTCGCAAAAAGGCCTCAAAGAAAAAAGCTACCCCGACTGACCTTGCACCTCCTCTGCCTCCAAATATTTGCGCTTTGTGTGATGTCGTCGGTCATGCCACCCATACTTGTCCCAAGTTGCCCCGCATCAAGCCATGGTTAATGTCACGTTCCCTAATTCTACGGTCCCTGAAACCTCTGCTTCTTCATCAATCGCAACCAAGAACACCAAGACTATCCACACCAAGAACCCTTGTGCTTTGTGTGGTCTTCGTGGCCATTACTCCCATCGTTGTCCCTGCCTTACACATTACTGTGCCTCTTTGGAGGTAGTTCGGGAGTACGAGATTGAACAGAATCAATCTACTTCTCCCGTGCTTGCACAGTATGCTGTAGGCCAGACTGAGGATTTACCCACTCCTATTGACATTCCCTCCCCTGATGTCGAAATGATGGAGCATGCAGCCACCATCCTCTACCTTTCATCATCCTTGAGACCCTCGACGAAAGCTCCCTCTGAATATTCTCATGTTGTTTCGCTTGACCTCCTTTCAACAAACACCCCGGGCTCAACATCAGTGGATCATTTATCTGCTTTTTCTTACGTAATCCCCCGTGATGATGCACATGTGAGCCTTTCTTCTCTTGATGATGAGTCAGGTAGCCTCGCCGCGTCATGTGGTCTCCCTTCCTCTTGTCCTTCCACCTCCTGTTGTGACGATGACATCATGGAAGTTACATCCACCCCTGACTTCATCTTTTCCACCCATAAACGGGATGCCATCATCCATACCTTTGGTGACTTATGCAGCCTGAGCTCAAGCTGCACCTCCAGTAGCTCCCACACTTCCCCTCACCGGTGGCATGTGGGAAGTAGACATCCTACCCAGATCACTCCCTTCCGCAGAGTGCATTCGATTTCTACTATGCGGTCAGGTTGCCAGCATTGTTCTTTATCCTCCCATTTATTGTCTTATGGCACCTTTCAGAGGGACCCCCCATAAACACCTTATATCGTTTTTGCTAATGGTGCAAGTCGCTACTCCCAGAATTTAGCCTCAGTAGGTTGGGCCATTTTTACCCCTTTGCAGGCGCTTGTTCTTTCAAACGGTGTATGCATTGATACTGCTACCAATAATCAGGCTGAATATGATGTTGTTCGAGGTTTATTAGCCAATGCCCTTTCACATCACATCCTCCACCTTCATGTTCATTTAGATTCCCTGCTTCTTGTCATGCAATTGAATGGTGTATATTGTGTGCATAATCCTATCCTTTTCAGAAGATATTTACGAGTGAAGCTTTTGATGCGTGAATTTGAAATCATTACTTTTAGTCATGTACCTATAGCACAAAATAACTATGTAGATAGCATTGCAAACCATATTCTAGATTGGCATTTAACACAAGACAATAACGGAAAAATATCAAAACGATGCATATCCCTAGTATGTGTCGTATAAAATGTTTTAGAGTTCATTAACTCTGATACATATGACATGCCCATAGCATGTTACAAAACCTCAAAACTAGGGCCACCACCTGCCCCTACACACTAATCACTATCTGGAGGATCCCGATCCAATGGCTCTACCCCCGCCGCTCGTAGATCATGCATGCCTTGTCTGGCCATCGCCATATGCTGCATGACCCCTCGCCATTCCGAGGGTAAACCAATACACGGATCTATGTACTGGTCATCTAAGTCCTGCCAACCACGTTCCGAAACACCGGTCAGAATCCTCTCACATCTATGATGGATATCCTCCAGAAGGGTTGTTGCATACTCATTGTGATGTGCCCTTAATCCACTAGACCTGCAGCCCCTGATACTGCAGGTCGTCCCATGTACTCGTCCAGTTTTACCGGTGTTGTATCTGCATACCAAAAGTAAAAGAATCAGTATCACATATAATATTCTAGAAACTTTAAATTCACATAAAATATTAGCATTTTTTCACTGACCATCGGGTCCCCATATATGACCAGGCGGCAGTGGCAGATCTGGGTCCCCACTATAGGGATAGTCGTCTATATATAGCAGCATTTTGATCCCAATGAACAAAGAAATCAGGATGGAATACCCGTCCAACTGCTCCACCTCTTCCTCTTCATAGTAGTCGCCCCCACTGGCGCATCCTAGGTTCTCTCGGACCTCCATCTAGGAGCTGTATGCGAGGTCAAAGTGTCGGGATCTTCTCAAAGAATAAAGAGCACAAAACTGTACCATATGCACAGTCATGGTTCACTTGCCGCTTACATAGCGACAACTGTTGTTTCAATGAAGACAGCATCATCTGGGCCCACCCATAGTAGGTCCCACTCAAAACACTCTCCACAAGCATCATTTGACCTCCCGTGATGTGAGGAGCGCCTAGTTGCCAAGGATCTGCAGCACCGTTGCGGCCACAGCACGGGTTTCTAACCTCTCCAAATCCCCGATGGGTATCCGAGTCCCTTTGACTTGGATACCTGGCCTACAATGGTGCTCTACAAACCCTATGATGTTCTACCCACGCGGTAATACTGGCTGAGTATTCCCTACCATCCCAAGTGGTGGATGACCAGTCAAGAAATATATATCATGGACCGTCAACTCGATCTAGTGCCCCTACACTATAAAGACCTCATGGTCCAGATCCCAATAGTTGAAAATTCGGGCCAATAAGGGATCCCCAGCTCTCATCAAAGGGTTTTCCACAAACTTTAGAACCCCAAACCTGACCAAAGCAATGCGGACACCCTGATCCTCCCGGATCTCTGACCATAATGCACCTAGGTCTCTCTCTCTCCAGTTGATCCGTAATTCTACCATACCTGCACAAAACCATCATATTTATCAGTATACAGACAGGAAATAATGTTTCTCATCAAAAAACCCTAGTGCTCAGCCAAAAAACAACACAGACACACCCCTCTCGGACAGGTCGCACTTTTCAGGCCTAAACATGGGACAAGTCGCACTTTTCTGGCCAAAACCAGCTACCTAGGTCGCACTTTTTTCCCCAAAAAGTGCGACCCGGTCGTGAAGAGGAGTAGAGAGCTGGTACTGAGCCTTAGGGACCTAATCTAAACTTTTAATCCATTAAAAAGAAAGATTAGGGTTAGGCCTCTTACCTGCAACTGACGGATCTCAGTTCCAATGGTTGGTTCATCCGCTACAATCGCAGCAAGATTTAGGGCCTTCTCTCCTCTCTACTTTCACCACAGCTTCACCTGCAAATGAATGATTTTGGAGGGAAAATGCCTTATTAAAAGAGAAACCCATGTTTTTTCTTTCGCCTACAGCGATCCAACCGTAGCTTCATTTACCAAACCGTCCACACTGTTGGAAAGCTTTCACTGAGCCCTAAAATGGGTATCTATTAATTTAGTGATTTGATACTTCACCGGGACACATTTTTCCCATGAAGTGCCACTTCACCCTTCCTCAAAATCGAATTTATTCACTTGCAACACTCGTACCGGGGGCACCATGTTGCCTCCATACTTTTCCATGCTCATGTTGACTTTCATCGTGAGTTACCATCTTATACTCATGCCTTTATGGTCCCCATTGGACCCTTTTCCTGTCTGGCAGCACCATTGAGTCACCCTTGTTTAGAGCATCCGAGTTGAGTCATCATTACTTTCACGGAGTCTATCCCGAGTCCCTTCGCACCCCGCTATAGTCCTCCATCATTCATTGCTTGGTATCTCTCTTGTGTCGCTCATTATGGCCTTCAATCCCACTGTCCCCTATCCCCCATGATATTGTGTCAGTCGCTGCTAGGTCATCCATGTTGTTTATGCTCTAGCAAGGGAAGTCGTCCATTCGCTACTCATTTCCCCCCATTTTATCATCATCATTGGTGTCAGTCTGTCAATCGCTCTACTATTTTCTCTCATGCCTTAGTTGAGGATCCCTTATTGCCTCACCTATGGCAAACCTCCTTCTATTGACATCAAATCATTCATTCCAAAAGACAGGTCTAGAGGGCGGTGTACCTTGGTTCCAGCTTCCACTTTTGTTCGGTACCTCGGATTAGGCAGAGGGACTCCTTATTGCCCTTTGACTTGATTTCTTCTCAGCTCTAGCTCCTTTCAGCGTGATCGAGATCCATATACTTAATGGTTTAGTGATGCAGCAACTGACATCGATGATTCCCGGGTGTGTGTGAGATGTCTCAACCCTCATGAGGGGGTGGCCCTACAGGTAGCCCCCCACACACTCAGATGACCTCTTCATTTTAGCCATTGATGCAGCTCCATACATTTGATGATGTCGGCCTTCAGCCGCTTGCAGCGCCTTTTTGTTTTCATGTATCAGTCAGATTTTCAGAGCCATCTCCTGTGTTCAGGGGCATCTGGGTTGTATTTATATCTCATGTACTCAGATATTATTGTACAAGCCCTGGCTGTTATCCCAGTCACAATATGTATGTGGGATTCATTATCATGTTATTTATCTGGCTCATGTTTATGCCAGCATATGCTTTATTATTGTGTTTCGTGGTTTTCTGGGTGCCTTATTGTTTGTACTATTGCCTCGGCGGGCATAAGTATGCCTCCCTCGCTGCCTATAGCAGGTACTCACTCATCAAAAAGACTTGACGCACCTGCAAGTCACCTCCTCAGGGTATAGTTCTTTCAGCACTTTGGTCTACCTTACAATCCTCTCTCTTTGACTTCCCCTTTGTTGTCTAGTGATTGAGCTCTTACAACGTACTTTGGTCATACGATTAGCTCCTAACACTTGCACGCTGGGGGGCAATCTGTTACACCATTTTTGGTCATCTAATCCATTGTTATTAGATGGACCCAAGTACGCCAATTAAGACCAATTTTACCCCAAGTAAAATTGCATTCACTATGAAAAATAACTTAGTAAACCACCTTTATTAAGTTGTTTATGGTCTAAACAGGAAACCCCATAAGGAAATATTAAATAAATATACATTTGTTTGATTTTCCTTAAGAAATAATTAGTTAAACAGTAGTTTAATTAATATTTCTGGTTTTATTTAACCCAAAACAAGGAAATTAATTCGATAAATCATTATTTATCTTATTATTTTCTAATAATAATTGTTTAAATCTTATTTAAATAATATTCTTTGTTAAATATGACTAATTCACCCTTAAATAATTAAATAAATCATTATTTATTTGGTTATTACTCAACCACATCCTTTAAATGATAAATAAATTATTTATTTATTTATTATTACTTAATCACATCCTTAAAATGATAAATAGATCATTTATTTATTTATTATTTACAAATAAGGGGATTTGACTCAAGTCAAATTCCTTTTCCCTCCAACAAATATAATAAAATATTCCATAAAAGTTGGATCTAGATTTGGTTAATAATATTTTAATTATGCACCAATCTCTATACTAACTCAATATTTTGTTATAAATAGAAGGGTTTTCCCATTCATTTGTCACCTTTTGTTGCCTAAAGATCACTCTGGATCTCAACTCTTGGTCTGGCTATTGATCCATTATCATAGCCATATTTTTCCATTTTTGTCTGGGTTTTCTACACCATCAAGAGAGAGGAATTCTAAATCTGAAGTGCTAAGGACTTACAAGAACCCATCCCATTGAGGAGAACAGGGAACACCCTCTTGTGTTTTCCTCCCAGGTGCCATTAATAAAAATATTTATTGGATATATTATTGTCTTGTCTATTGGATCTATGGAGTAAATCTTATTTTTCTACTGTTTAATGTATTCTAATGCATAGATCTAGATTTTTCAGTATTTGTCTTGATCATCTAACTGCAGATCTAAATATATTAGCAGTCATATCTGCTGTTAGGGTTGTTTGTTATGCACAGCTAAAGTGGTCTTTTTTCATACGCTTCAAATCAAGATTCATACTAGCAGTACCCTAACAACAATTTTGATGCATTTTTGTAATTTTTTGTAATAGTTTAGTCTGGCATAGGGGCTTTGGGGTGGGTCAAAACCCCTAATGAATTGTAATGGGTCAAAGGGTAGACCAAGGGGTCGCAAAACCATGGTTTTCGAACCATAGAGTAGCGCAGGCTAAAATGGTATAAATAACTGAATAGATCGAGTCTAGAAGAAATTTTTGAGGAAGTCTGAATGAGAATATTGGATCTGTGATACTTTGGTGTGGACTTGTCTAGGTAAGGGCTCCTGCTGGCTATGTGCGCGGAGGCATTAGTCCTATTGTGTGCGGACCCCACTGGCTGTGTGCGCGGGTGTGTAGAAGAGTCTGTAATTGAGATCTGAAGTATTAATGAATGAAAAGACATTTTGTTGATATTGGGATATTTATCAGTGCTGTTATGATTTGCATTACGTGTTACATTCCTATTATTTTTGTGTTATCCCTGCAATAATAACTTTTGGTTATGGATTAAGTGTGGACCTGAAATAGATGGTTAAAAGACAATGAATGCATAAATCTGAGTTATATTGTTCTTGTTAAGTGCTTATCATATGATTTATGAGCTGCGCAAGTTATTTTGTTACACCTATTGTTAAGGGTTTCTAGTTAGGGCTTCCTCAGCACAGGCCTGTTAGATCTTAAGGTTCCCACTTTAAATTAATTCTCTCTCTCTCAGGGTGCAAAAACCTAGTTCCAGCACCCTCCTATACTACTTCGGGTGAGACCTTGACCTGCGCAAGTAAGCCATTTCCAAAAGGGCCAGTACTACAGGGGGTTTTTTGTAAACCTTAAATTTGAACCTGGGTCAAGACCCCTCAAACCAACAAATGGTTTCGTTGTCGGGATAGGGAGAATTTTGAGAGAGAGAGTGGGTAATGCCATGGGGTCATTAGCAGCCATTAAAGCCTAAACTTGAAGATTGGTTTGAAAAGCAGATCCAGGAATTTTCCTAAAAGAAAACAGGAGTAAGAAGCTATCTGCGAAAGATTGGAAGCATAAGTATAATTTTGCAGAAGTACATGAGATATTCTTCGTAACCTTTACACACGAACTGCAGGAGTGGTTGGAAAGGTTAGAAGAATTCCAAACTTGTTGGAAGGACGATCAGGTCATGCAATGGACCCCTAAATTAATCCTAATATTGGAAAAGGCAGATAACTCTATTACTTGGACTGTAGACAACTGGGTTGATAGTGTTTTGGGTGGATTTGTAATTGAGATTGCAGTCGATCAGTTTGTGTCCTATTCTGAAGCTGAGTGAAGGTTTTTCCAAGTATTTAGGATTAATTTCTTGCAAACGTTGTTGTTGTTGCTTAAGATGCTATTGTTTGAAAAGGGTGTCTTGTGTTGTCACAACGAATGAATGACCTATTATCAGAGCAAAAGCACAACGCGAAGCGGTAAATACTATTAGGTTAATCAAGAAGAATATAGATCAATGTACAATCCTCTAAGGGATCCATCTGATCTAAGCAAAGGCGGTGTTGTGCACACAGAAACCATTCCCCTGGCTATGCCACCATCAAACTCATGCAAGGGTAAGAATTCTCCTACCCCACCTATGTCACCACCTGCAGACGACATGGCCGCACAAATGAAGATACCCACTTTTAAGGGTGTGGGGATGAGGATATGGATCGATTTTGGTTCATGGAAAACATGGTATGGGTTTTGCAGAATGTGAATAATGATGTTGTAAAACGAGTGCAGCTATCAATAGCAAGCTTTGGATTATTTCATGGGATACATTACTCAACATGTGAATCCTACAATACAAGAGATCAAGGATGCCCTGAAATAGCATTTCCAAAAACTTAAGTTTTATTCTCAATGCGTAGTAGAGTTAAAAGATATTAATTAAGGACCTTCGGAGTCTGTCTGGGAAGCTGACCAGCGGCTGAAGAAATTCATTAGTGATGGAGCATTTGTTTATGATGAAAAACAACATAAGGAATGGTTCATCGCCATGCTATTGCCACATTTGCGCGAACCTATGGGTCAGTAAAAGATTGATTCGCAGGAAGAAGCAGTGGAGATTTCCATGAAGCTGGAAGCTGCGCCAAGGGACGATGCTCAATTTGGAGTTTCCATATCCACGGCCAATTAGAAGCCATGCACTTAGAAATTCAGAATTTACAGAGGGATCAAGGTAAAGAAGCTAGCGCAAATGTCTGGTGCATATACTGTAGGGTATTAGGCCATACTAAGGATCATTGCCCTCTGTTGTCAGATTATATGCAGGCTGGGGGACCAAGTCCATTTACGCCCAAGTGACATTACTGGACCAACTACCCCCACACTGTGGTGTGTTGATTGTCAGGTAGCAGGAAGGCATGATACAGACCACTGCCCACGATTAGGCGCCTATGTCCCAGAACTAAAGCAACAGTGGTGTATATTCTGCTCGTCAACGGGTCACGATGAGCACAATTGTCGAACGTATCACCTGATGATAGATAGGGGGAACCTATACAGGGTGTAGGTTGACCCTTTGTCGCCAGCATCTCCCTTCGGGCAAGGAGGATCCCCTACGAGAGGGCGGGAAGGAGAGAGAGGCATAGGCACAGATCGAGGAATGGGGCAACTAATTTGCTACAACTATGGGGACGTTGGAAATTATGCAACAGACTTCCCGAACCCTATGTGCTAGTCCAACAGGTATTGCAATAAGTTCGATATGGAATTGGTTGAAAAATACTGCAGTCTCTCCCTTGTAGGCATTGTGGGAGCGACTATAGGGTTCTAGTCATATGCATTCCTTGTTATGGGAGTGACCTGGGGGTTTTTTAGTGAAAAGGAAATTTGACTCAAAGGTTGGGCACCCAGAGTGTCAGATTAGGTTTTGAGGGTCCTGTAGCACCTGAGGGAGGTTTGTAAAGTGTTGGTTCATCGGTTCCACTTCCTTAATTGCACTTAGGGAGTTGAATCATATCATAGTAACTCTTCGTCATAGTACTGGATGGGAGGAATGTGTTTGTCATGCATACATTTGGATTGCATATGTGTTCCTTATGCTTGTGGGATATGTTATTATTGCATATGCATGGCATTGGTCATAGTTGCAGTGGTGTCGCCATGTGAAATTTTATGGTGTTGTTGATTGGATGTGGTCGTCATGAGTGTATGTCAGTTATGCATTTTTTATGCATGTCAGTGTCTATAGCTTGTTGTGCATGCATTTTTATGGTTATGGTTATGCATGCATAATAGGTTAGATATGCATTGTGAGGTCATTGTATGTAGGTATGTCATCATGATGTTGTTGATAAGATATGATGTTGATATGTTGGCTAAGGTAGAGCAAGAGATGAAGACTATTAGAGCGAGGTTGAAGCACTATACTTTTGGGTAAGAGTGGATCGTCGTACAGGTATTGTATGTTTGGCATGCAGGTATGTTAGTCAATGGATTGTTATAAGCATTAGGGTTACTTATATTCTTGTAATTTTAATGTTATTGTGGTTACATGTATGATAAATTTTAGTTAATGAGTGTGATCGTATGTACATGCATCGGTTAATCATGAACAATAGTAACTTGTTGTTATATGCATTATGGTGATATGCATAAGGGTTATGGTCATTGTACTTAGGATCTTGATGTTATATGTATCATGCTAATTTGAATTGGCCTATGCATACAGTTAGGGTTATTACATTAATGTATGAATCAATATATTTGTGATATTGTGTTGTACTAATCTAAATTGGTTGTGGATATGTGATTGTTATGCATGAATGACAATTGCTTATGAGTTTATGATGTGAACATGTTAGGTAGTTACTATTATGGATATCATGACCTTATTTTTGTGTGAGTTGATATGTTGAGAATTTATATTGTGCTAATCTATATTGATTGTGCAGATAAGATAGCCTCCCCTGAGATATATTAAGGTATGAGTTTTCTTATGTTGTCTACTTGATGCTTGATTGTTTGATTATGTTGTCTATTTGGTGTTTCAGTGTTTGGTGTCTATTATGTCTTCTATTTGATTTATGTAACATGGTACGTTTATCATTCGTTTGAATGCTTGATTAATTACATGATATGAGTATGTGTCTGTAAGATTTCTTGAAGAAATGATCTTGTTTTAAGATGGTTGTAATAACACACATGTGTTGAGACAGCTGATATGTACTTGAGTGTAAGTAGGTGATAGTTGTAGCAGTATGTATTATGATTGATGACTGTGAGTCGATTGTTGATTATGGCATGGTTGTTAGACTTGGTGAATGTTGATTTCAAATTAATAGATATGTTGTCTCTATATTTGGAACATGTGGCTGACATGTGTGTTCAGTTACAAGGCAATGTGATTGGCACAACAAGGTAAGCTAACTGGTATATTGTTATATTTGTTTATGCACTGACAGTTATGTGTCTATGGCAGTATAATGCAGGGGATTGCATGGAAAAAGATATTGCCATGAAATATTGAAGAAGGTCCGGGTTGAGATTTCCTTTGGAACCACTGGGAACCATTGGGATTGAGTCACGTTGTTATTAGTCTTGTACTTTTGGTCTTTTATGATTTGTCTGTGCTTGATTTGCAGTTTGTTTATGTCTAGTGTAAGGCCTTGCCACTTTATTTGTGGTGTCGTAATATTATTAGTTTTCATGGTTTTCTTCTTGTTTGTTCTTGCTCTTGCCTTTTATGTTTTTGGGTCTTGGGAATTGGTTGGGAAAGAGGAAAGTTGATGGAGCTTGGGGAGAGTTGTGTGGTACCCAATAGGTAATTTAAGGCCTGAATGAAGCTTGGTGCATGAGTAAGGGCAGTTGAAGGCAACAGTATGATAGTCGGTTGGACTAGTGGGGTTCATTGGGATAAATGGATGATGGTAGAGCCGTCATGAGAAAGGTAATTAGGTAAGGTAAAGTAAAGGGATTTGAGGTGTTAAATTCCTTGGCTAAGTTGGGAATTGTGGTTCTCAATGTTGTGCATGTTGTGCACAGATAAAGGAGGTTCTCTTAACCTTGAACTTACGATATTTGGTAAGTGTGTTGTGACTATGATTATGTTTATGTTTATATATGCATATATGTATATATGTATGTATGTATATTTTTGACTGATAAGGTCGTTAGGATTGTTTTGTGCTAGTGTTCACACACACACACACACACACATATATATGTATGTATGTATGCAGTTGTCTGACAGGGTCGTCAAGGATCATGATTATTTTATGCTGATGTTTATATGTATATATGTATGTATGTATGTATGTATGTATGTATGTATGTTGTTTTCTGACAGGTTCGTCAATGATCATTCTTGTGGAGGAATGATTACTTATGCAGTTGAATGGCATGAAGAGGTTCTTGGCTTATGAGGAATCAAGTGGGAAGAATAACCCTGGCAAATCTACAAGGCCGGTATCATGTGGTTATGAATTGATATTATGTGATTATACTATGTGTATGTCTATGTTATGGCAGGAAATGTTGAGCAGTACATCAGGGGAAAGAAAGCAGTGTGATCTGCGGTATGTTGAAGCATGCATGAATAGTGGAGAGACACTAGAAGCAAGGTTGCTTAGTAGAGTTAGTGTGCGGTCTCTAGATGTGTAGTACTATTGTTGTATATATGTTGTACATGTTGCACATGTGATGTTGTGTGCATATGTCATTGTGTATATATGTTGTTGTGTGTATATTTCATATGTAGTGTTGGGTATATATGGTGCTATGTACATGTTGGATATGTGATGTTGTGTACATATCGTATCGTGTGCATGTTGGATATGTGATGTTGTGTGAATAGGGTGTTGTGTGCATGTTGGATATGCGGTGTTGTGTACATATAGTGCTATGTACATGTTGTATATGCAGTGATATGTACATATGGTGTTGTGTGCATGTTGTACATGTGGTGCTATGTACATATGGTGTAGTGTGCATGTGGTGTGTTAGTCTAATTTATTGAGGTAAATTAGAGCATGTATTTTAATATCAATCCCGGTTGGTAAACTTAGAAACACACCAAAGTATATGGATCTTAGATCTAACTAGTTTAGAAATCAATTTCTTAGATACTCAAAAAAAATGAATAAATGCATGTTACAATCTGAAAATGGAAAGTTATAAACACAAATTGTTGAAATATAAAAATATCAAGAAAGAATTTAAATTTGATCTATAAAAGCATTTATCAAATTGAATAGTGATATTATTCAATTTTAGATAACAAGGATGATCAGGAGCTAAATTTTTGCCCAAAAATCAAATTTATCATAATGACACGAAACATGAACGAATGCATAGTGTTCGTCATTCTGAATTCGACGCAACTCGTTTCCCGCTAAATGGACTCTGTATGGCTTCAAAAACGTGTTTTTTTTGTTTTCCTAATGAGGAAAATTTGGAAAAAAATTGCGCATTCGGGGAGCCCAATCAGCAGTTCTTACTTCTAACATGGCATGCTAATTAGCTAGGTCAACGGGGTAGTCAACCCATCTCTTCGACGAACGAATAACTTTCAAGTGGCATATGGTGGTTGGTGCGTCTTGGTGAGATTTGGCAGGTTTCTATTGGTCACGGGTAGGCCAATGAGGAGGAGACACATGGCTCATGGCTCAGTCTGGGGCTACCACATGCCCCCCTCATGGCATTGTAAAAATTTGGTATAAGGACAAGAGGGACCGGGTAGGGATCGAACCTTAGACCTTCGCCGAACTAACATGCACCATTACCAACTCCTCTATGCTATGGTACTTAACATTATTTTCACTCCACATATATTTAAATTTAATACAATGCGCCATTGGGGGGGAGAGGGGGTCAGCCCCCAAACCATACGACCAGGACCTCGAACCATAGGTGGAGCGCAGGAGGTGTTATCCCTTAATTGATTCATTAGCACTTTAATCCTGTTTAATTCATGCGTAATGCGGTTTTATTTAGTGCTAATCCAGTTTATGGCGTTTTTAGCAAAACTATCTGTCCCACAATTCGCGTCGCTGATCGGCGAAATTGTAGGATAGTTTTCCAAATTCCAAGAATATTTGTAGGACCGACCCGGATTTTGTGAAATTTATCTCGGGATCCATAAAACACTCTAGATAGGATTTTTTGCAGGTTGAAGCCAAAGGGTGGCATGATCAACCATAATGTTGAAACAACTTATGGAGGAGTTTGATGTTGAAGATGGCCTTGCAGGCGTTGTCTACTCTCCATATTTTTTCTAAAACAGTAAATTCATCAGTGTTGTAACTTCTCATACTCCTTTCCTCTTTATTTCATTGAAGGAGAGATTTTTTCATGTACTACATGGTGTTATGTGGTGCAATTGTAGCTCTTGAAACTCGAGTTTAGGATCTTGATGTAAGATGCCTATTGTTGCTGATTATTTTCATGCTTGACTGAAGGTTAGCATGCTTATGGGATGATGTAATTGTAGTAGTATGTTTCTTTGTAGGAGAAACTTATCATTCCCTTGTTTAGCATTTGATGTACTCCCTCTTTCATTCATTGAGCTTAATGAGAAGGGATCGATCCATTGGAGATGATCCAAGGAGATGTAGCCCGGGAGGGGTGAACCCCTTAAACAATTGCTAGTGTAAGATTGTTGATTACATGCTTCCATTTTATGTTTGATTTCATGTAAAATAATTCATGAACA
This sequence comes from Pinus albicaulis, assembly GCA_034641835.2. Lineage (NCBI taxonomy): Eukaryota > Viridiplantae > Streptophyta > Pinopsida > Pinales > Pinaceae > Pinus > Pinus albicaulis. The sequence goes on along the minus strand of CM076580.1, from coordinate 770,037,288 downwards.
TAAATTAAAAATAAAAATAAAACACACACACACACATAAAACCACCTACTTCTACTTTTCATTCTGGAAGACAAATCTCAGTCACAAATCTTTATATTCTGAACAAGATCTTAGCATAGCATAACTAAAATTCCATTTAGATCAAAGGGAGAGGCTCTTGTCTTAGAGGTCCTTGTTGTCCCTCCTTATAACTTCCATTCACTCAAAAAAACCATTTTCACTTATCTGTATTACCAAAGCATATAAATATAATCTAGGAAAGCATGTGAAAAAGTGAACAGTGATTTTAATTCAATCCTAGTTGACAAAGAAGAGGCTCTAACTTAGAGACTTGGTTTGTCCCTCTTTATTGAATCTAATCATTCAAATGAAACCGTTTTCACTATTTAATTAGCCATGTCATGCAAGTGAGTTTATACAGTAAATATTCACAAATGATTAAAACAGGGAATACAATCTTAACACAGAAAATGAAGATGCTAATATATATTTACATCTATGCACATAAATCAACAATAGTGTACTTAGCTCAGCATGGAGGCCCTCCACATTTTTCTGGTACACCTTAATACAACCAGCTACAACAAATATCCATTCTAATCACATAGAAATGTATGCAAAAGATATAAGATGGCAAGTCTCAACTTGTATTCAGAAAATAATGGTCACAATGTGCTTACCCATAGTTGTTGGTAGCCTTGCTTAAATAGACTAAAAGTATAAAAATAATTGTTATCTTTGTTCTAACCACCTAAAAAGAGCCTTATTACATCTCATAAGTCGAATTCATCCTTTCACTTGCATAAAATATGGGCAAATCCCAAAAAATCCTAAATCTGCCCCTAAATCAAGGGATTTCCTCGATGACTGGTCAAGTTTGACCAGTGTTGACCGAACATGTTTTAACTGATTTAGAGTGGGTAAATATGTATTCCACCATATTTCGTTCATGTAGTTTCGAAATATATTCTTCATTTTCACCCAGGTGTCCTGCAAACACGACTTTAAACGAGCCATTACAATATTTTCTTATTTTGTTTAAATTTAATGCTCAATTTTTACTCAAACACTTAAAAATCAAAAGACATATTTTAGCTACCTTGCTATGCATTATAAGGTATAAAACATGATGAAAATGATATAAAATGGATGATAAGGATGGAAAAAGTGATGTAATAAGTGTGGGGAGAAATAATAGTATTATATATTAGGTGGGCGGACCCGCCTATGGTTTTGTGCATGGGTTTGCACATGGTTTTGGGGCATGATGGTTTTCTACTTCTAGTATTTTGTAGATATAGTCAAGGGAACTACGGTTATGTTCTAATCCAGGGTTAATGGATTGGGGTTTATGAATGCTTTGGCATGTATATATATGTGTTGTAACACTTAAAGGAATATAATGAAAAATCAAGCTGGTAGTCCCGGTTTGGGATCCAAGGGAAAATTTCTGTGTATATTTGTTTTATGTTTTATGCTCTCACTGTTGCTTATTTTCTGTTTTAATAATTCGTTTTTAGATAGTTTCTGTACAGGGTTAAAAACCTACATATGGTATCAGAGTTATTTCGGCTTCAAGGGGGCGCCTTTGTTGCTAAGGGGTTTTTTGCTTAGGCCTGTGGTAGACCCAGTTTAGTGGGAGATCTGCGGGATTGATTCTTGCAGTGAAAGAAGATGGCGAGCAGTGGAAATATAGATATAGATAATTTTAATGGTCGAAGTTTTGAGTTGTGGAAGCTCAATATGGAGGATCTGTTGGTGGATAAAGATCAATTGATCGCGGTAGATCTGGGTACTAAACCAATGGCAATGTCAGATGAAGACTAGGGAAAATTGGATTGGAAGGCAAAGAGTATAACACAGTTTTGTATCTCAGATTCAGTGTTGTTGAATGTATCTAGGGAAGCTACGGCGAAGACTTTGTTGGTCAAGTTAGGGACTCTGTACCAATCTAAGTATTTGGTGAATAAATTGTTCCTACAGAAAAAGTTGTATAACCTGAGAAAGAAGGATGGAGACTCGGTGACAGAGCATCTGAACACCTTCAATACTGTGGTAAGTCAGATATAATTTGTTGATTTTAAAATCTGAGATGAAGATGAGCGCATTAGTTTGTTGTGTTCTCTACCAGATTCATGTGATAGTCTGGTTATTGTAATAGGTAGCAATACAACTACCTTGAATTCTGATGAAATTGTCTCAGCCTTGTTGTCGAAGGAAATGAGACAGAAAAATATGGAGGGTCAGAATGGATATGTCCTATCTATACAAGGAAGGTCCCAAAACATAAACAAAAATAATTTTTGGAGTGGGAGATCTAAATCTCCAAGAAAGCATGTAAAGGTGTGCTGGAAATGTGGAAAGGAAGGGCACTTCAAAAAGGACTGCATATCTAAATCTCCTGAGAAAGGAAAGGGATCTGATGATGCTCCTTCTACAGAGGTGAAACACACCTCAGATGAAGGTGGGGATGTGTATTTGGCTTCTTCTTCAAATTCACATGTAGATCATGAGGCATGGTTGATTGACTCAGGTGCATCCTTTCACTTCACTCCCCATAGGGATTGGTTCTGCGAGTATGAGAAGTATGATGGTGGTGATGACTTCTTAGGGGATGATAGGAGCCCAGAATAATTGGACGTAGAAAATTTAAGCTGAAGCTACTTGGTGGAAGGATTAGAACACTTCTTGGTGTTCTACATATTCCTACATTGACGAGAAATATGATTTTTGTAAGCAAGATGGATGATGCAGGTGTAAAAATAGTGTTTGAGAAAGATACTAGCAAGATAGTTCAGGGAGAACTGGTATTGATGTGGGGAGTTCAGATTGGAACTCTGTATAAGATTCTGGGTAGCACCATTATTGATGGGTGCAACAGTTCTCTGGTTCTTGAAAGTGGAGCAGAAAGCCTAGCGGTCTCTAGAGAAAAGACCATGCTATGGCATCAAAGACTTAGACATATTAGAGAGAAGGACCTTCAGATACTGCATGGTACTTGTATGGTACAAGGTATGTATAATTTCTCTCTAGACTTTGATTTATGTGAACATTATTTATACGGGAAGCAGAATCGGGTGAGTTTTCCTTCTGGTGCTAAAAGGGAGAACGAGATATTAGAGCTTGTGCACAATGATGTGTTTGGACCTGTGTCAGTTCCATCATTAGGTAAGTTTGTGTATTATGTTTCATTTATAGATGACTTCTCAAGGAATACATGAATATATTTATTGAGGAAGAAATCTGAAGTCTTTGACAGATTTAAAGAATTTAAGGCTCTGGTGGAAAACCAGACAAAAAAGAAGATAAAGGTGTTGAGTACAGATAATGGTGGAGATTTCTGCAAGAAGGAATTTTAAGAGTTCTGTAAGAAGTGTGGTATAGCACGATAGAAGACTACTCCATACACACCTCAGAGAAATGAAGTTGCAGAAATAATGAACATAACACTAATGGAAAAGGAAAGAAGCATGCTCAGTGGTACTGGGTTAGGACAAGAATTTTGGGTAGAGGCAGTGGAGATTGAATGTTACCTGGTTAACAGATCACCTTCATCAGTGTTGGAGGATAAGACTCCACATGAGGTATGGACTAGTAAGAAACCCTCTCTTTCACATCTAAGGGTATTTGGATTTGATGCATATGTACATGTTCCAACGGATAAAAGGACCAACTTGGATAAAAAATCTAAAAGGTGCATCTTTATTGGGTATAAGGATAGTTTAAAAGGTTACAAGCTTTGGAACCCATAAAGTCCTACCAAATGAACCTGAGAAGATAGAGTTTGAGCTAAAGGAGGAAGAATCGGACTCTACAACATAACACGATTCAGAAGAGGAAGAGCCACAAACTCCAGCTATGAGAAAATCAGTTCGAGAAAGAAGGCAGCCAGAAAGGTATAGTCCATCTACTTTCTATTCAAATTTTGCTTTAACTATCACTGATGATGATCCCAAAACTGTCAGGGAGGTAGTGGAGTCAGAGGGTGGAAAACTCTGGATGGAGGCCATGGTTGATGAAATGGCATCCTTGCACAAAAATGAGGCATGGGATCTGGTGGAGTTTTCGGCTGGAAGAAAGCCCATTAGGAGAAAATTGGTTTTTAAGAAGAAGATGAATGCAGAAGGAAAGGTGGAGAAATACAAAGCTCATTTGGTAGCAAAATGTTATTCCCAGGTGTCGGGAATTGATTTTGGTGACATTTTTTCTCCTATTTCCAAGGTTACTTCTATTAGATTACTTTTATCTATTGTTGTTGCATTTGATTTTGAGGTAGAACATATGGATGTGAAGACAACATTTATTCACGGGGATTTGGAAGAGGAGATCTACATGAAGCAACTTGAAGGCTTTGCAATGAAGGGTAAGAAAGAACTGGTATGCAGGTTTAAAAATTCTTTGTATGGGTTAAAAAAGTGACCAAGGATGTGGTATCAGAAATTTGATACATATATACGGGGACTTGGCTTCACCAGAAGCAAAGAGGATCAATGTGTGTATTTTAAATTAATTGGTGATTGTGTTATTTATTTGGTCTTGTATGTGGATGATATGTTGCTGGTTGGAAATGACAGAGAAATTATCCAGGATTTGAAGACAAAATTGTTCTACAAATTCGACATGAAAGATCTTGGTGTTGCAAACTATATTTTGGGCATGGAAATTAAGAGAGATTGGGCAAAGAGGAAGCTATGGTTAAACAGAGGAATTATGTCGAGACAATATTGCAGAGGTTCAATATGCAGGATAGTAAACCGGTGAAGGTTCCTATTCCTGTAGGTGTAAAGTTATATGTTGAACAATGTCCCAAGGGACAAGAAGAAGAGGAGGATATGTCTCGTGTTCCATATGAAAGTGCAGTGGGTAGCCTGATGTATGCAATGGTATGTACTAGACCAGACATTGCACATGCAGTGGGAGTACTGAGCAGGTTTATGTCAAAACCATGGAAGGAGCATTGGATAACAGTGAAGCGGGTTTTCAGATATTTTCATGGCACTAGTGATTATGGTTTGTGCTACCAAGGAAGACCAGGATTGGATAGTATTTTGGACATTCGTGGATTTGTTGATGGAAACTGGGCTGGAGATATGGATCAAATAAGATCTACAAGTGGGTATGTGTTTAGCCTATTTGGAGGTGAAGTTAGTTGGATGAGTAAAAAATATTCTGTAGTGGCTCTTTCAACTATAAAGGCAGAATACATTGCAACCATTCATTCAAGCAAGGAAGTAGTTTGGTTGTAAAGATTGTGTTCAAGTATGGGGTTGGTGCAGCAAGCTATAAGGATAGACTGTGATAGCCAAAGTGCAATTTTTCTTAGCTAAGAACCCTTCTTGTCATTCAAATACAAAGCACATTGATGTTCAGTATCACTTTGTGAGAGATATGGGTGAGGATAAAACGGTGTTGCTGGTAAAGGTGGACACTTTGAAGAGTGTTGCAGATGCATTGACGAATTCTGTGAGCACTAAGAATTTCTCTTGGTGTAGAGAAACAATGGGTGTTGCAGGTCTGGACCAATGACTAATCTCTCTTGTGGCCCCTTGTGGAAATAAAACAAGTGGGAGAGTGTTGTGTGTGTGTTATATTCTTTCCACGATTAGAATCAGGCATGAAGCAGGGTGGAAGCATCTTTTCACTTGCGCAGGGTGCAGCAAGGGGGCGGTATTAGGTGGGCAGACCCGCCTATGGTTTTGTGCATGGGTTTGCACTTGGTTTTGGGGCATGATGGTTTTCTACTCTTGGTATTTTGTAGATCCAGTCAAGGGAACTACGGTTATGTTCTAATCCAGGGTTAATGGATTGGAGTTTATCAATGCTTCGGAATGTATATATATGTGTTGTAACACTAAAAGAAATATAATGAAAAATCAAGATGGTAGTCCCAGTTTAGGATCAAGGGGAAAATATCTGTGTATATATGTTTTATGCTCTCACTATTGTTTTTTTTTGTTTTAAGAATTTGTTTGCAAATAATTTCTATACATGGTTAAAACCTAAATATGTTATGTGTTGGATTTTTTACTCCCCTCCTCTGATATTTATTCTTATATAATGATAGGAGAGTCTTTTTGTAGAACTTCTCCAGACCTTAAATGAATATCTTGAACAAGAAGGATTGAATATGTAGGAAATGAAGTTCCTTCCTCAACATTATATATTCATCTTTCTATTTTATTAATCGGATTTGCCACTGGCTAGGTTGGTAATTGAGTTGTTCTGGGTGGTGGTTGGTTAGATGGAAGTTGAGGCTACTAAGGTTGGGTTAATGGTGGTGCAAGTAATGATTGTTGAGGAAATAAATTTGGTTGTTGGGGTTGCTAAAATTGTTGATATGGAAGAGGTTGTTTAGGATAGGACTGATAGGTTTGTTGATACGGCTGAGAATGAAATTGTTCAGGAGGTTGGGATCCAATAGCATATCCTCGCTAACCTTGAGAAGGTTGGTTTTGGGTTTGTTGAGGAGGCCTAGTCTGTCAAGGCATGGGAGTGTTTCATAAATTTTGAACAGCATATTGATAATTTTGAGGAAATTGTTGAGTAGGATTTTGAGGCATACCTGCAAATCATGGTTGCCAAGGTATTCTTCATGTTAAAGAGTAAAGAGATTCCATTCCTTGACTTTCTTCCATTTGGCTTTCCTATAATTCCTTCAACTTTGGACAATCCTAAATTGCATGATTTTCAGTTCAAAGTCCACAAACATGAATATTGTCTAAAGGACATTCCCTCAAGGGATGCTTCTTTCTGCATTTAGGACAGAAAATTGACAACACTTGATTTTGTTCCTCTTTTTTCTTTTTCTTTTTAGTATATCAACTTGTGTTCCTAATGTACTTAAGATATCAATTTTAAAATATTCGAACAAGTTTCCTAGTTCATATATTGTTATACTTCTTGTTGTTGATTTGGTAACTTTAGAATTTGCATCTCTCTTTCTAGTTTTAGCTCTACCTCTTGAGTATTTTTGACATAACTCTACAATTTCATCAAATAGTAAATATGAAATATCTCCTTTTTATAGAAATTATACAACATGCATGTATATCTTGGATTCACCCGATCTAACAATGTACTAATGTTAAATACTGAATCGCTTCTACAAATATTTTGTGGAATTAAAAACACAATCGCTAATCACATGAACATGAAGAAGAATCAAATCACACACAACACAAATAATTTCCCTGGGAAATCTTACAGCTAAAAACCCCACTATCTTCTATTGTATATTCAAAATGTATCATGAAACAATTACATACAACACTCTTCTCACAAGAGCCCTCCAGGACTCAGCTAATTGTCTCACACTGTCATGAACAAAATTGACCAACACATAGCCAATTCTCAGCCTCTAGACAACCTGCCTTGATTGCACAATCCCTGATGGATGCAATTCCTAAAAAATAGGAATTATTGCCTTCCTTGACTGCGCAAGTATCATGGGCACTCCAATGGGTGTTTGGTTGCATGTGTGCAACCCAATAATCCTACAACTGATATTCAACTTCCCTTTCACCCAGAACTCAACTAAGTCTCTACTGGATCTGACATGCATGCAGCTAATAATAGTAAATCCGCAGTTGCATGTGAGATCACTAATTGTGAATTAATTAATATTTATTTCACTTGATCTCTCACTAGGGTATCCTCAGTTACAACTACCACAATTAAGTTTAACTCACTTAACTGAGTTAACTAATTACAACCTGCATTAGCTAATGCACCATTGCACTTTGAACTCTGTTACAACTAGAATTACTCTGCATGCCTCACCAACTACCTCTAACTCGAAATCCACTAGCTAACTGAGTTTATCACTCTCAATTAACTATTTCAAGTTTACATTGGGTGGAATATTTTTCATTTTTACTTCTTCTCCGGGAATTGCTCTCATGTCTAAGATTGGAAATCCAAAAGTAGCTTCTTAGTCATTGTCTACTCCTTCATCTACCCTTCTATTATTTTAATTCTCTCATTTTGTATCCTCTTCTCTTTTTCTTTCCCATTCTCTTCATTGTCCTTTCATGTTGTATCCGTTGTTTTGGAGTTAGTCCTGAAATATTGCATCCTTTTCCTTCTTCTGCCATCTCTTTTCCAGTTGTTTCCAATGTTTCAGTTAAAATCTAAGATTGTACATCTTCAACTTTCGCATGTTGTTCAAGGATAGGTTGAAAAATTAGTTTTTTTGTTTCTTTTGTTTTCCTATAGAAGATGTTTCCAATTGTGTTTGTTTTCTCTTTACTTCATAAGCCAACAAAGTTTTTCTTTCAACAGGAGTTAACCTTTGCCCTAAACATTGTTTTTCCTCTAACTCTTCCAAAGTTGGTTTTCTAGAAATTGGTGTAGTTCGAATGTAGATGGTCCTGCTCCCATAAATGGTTGAGTGGTTGGGGGGTCTTGTTTTGTATATCTATCTCTTTGTCTAGGCATGAACAACCATAATGAAAAATCCTAAAAGTACTAAAATATTTTCTTGGTGTTTTTGTTTTTTTATATGTTTTCTAGACAATCTTCCTAACTAGTTGTATCTAATTGTGCTTCCCCAACAATGACGCCAAAAATTCCAGTCTAATTTATTGAGGTAAATTAGAGCATGTATTTAATATCAATCTGGGTTGTTAAACCTAGAAACGCACCAAAGTATATGGATCTTAGATCTAACTATTTTAGAAATAAATTGCTTAGATACTCAAAAAATTGAATAAATGCATGTTGCAATCTGAAAATGGAAAGTTACAAGCACAAATTGATGAAATATAAAACTATGAAGAAAGCATATAAATCTTATCTATGAAAGCATATGAAAACGTGAATAGTGATCTTATTCAATTTTAGATAACAAGGAAGAGACTCTTGTCTTAGAGGACCTGGTTGTCCTTCCTTATTTCTTCCATTAATTCAACAAAACCATTTTTAGGCTTATCTAAATTACTAAATCATATAAATCTAATCTAGGAAAGCATGTAAAAAAGTGAACAATGATTTCAATTCAATCCTAGTTAACAAAGAAGAGGCTCTAACTTAGAGACTTGGTTTGTCCTTCTTTATTGAATCTAATAGTTCAAAAGAAACCATTTTCACTATCTAATTAGCCATGGCATGCAAGTGAGTTTATAAAGTAAATATTCACAAATGATTAAAACAAGGAATACAATCTTAACACAAAAAATAAATATATAACATATATTTACATCTATGCACATAAATCAACAATAGTGTACTTAGCTCAGCATGGGGGCCCTCCACCTTTTCCTGGTCAACTACAGAAAATATCCATTCACATCACACATAACTGTATGCACAAGAAATAAGAAGGCAAGTCTCAACTTGTATTCAGAAAATAATAGTCACAATGTGCTTAGCCATAGCTGTTGGTAGCCTTGCTTAAATAAACTAAAAGTATAACAATAATTGCTATATTTTTTGTAACCACCTAAAAAGAGACCTATTACATCTCATAATTTGAATTCATCCTTTCAATTGCATAAAATATGGACAAATCCCAAAAAAATCCTAAATTTGCCCCTAAATTAGGGGATTTCCTCAGTGACTGGTCAAGTTTTACCAGTGTTGACAGAGCTTGCATTAACTGATTTGGAGTATTACCAATAGGTATTCCAACATATTTGGTTCCTGTAGTTTCAAAATATATTCTTCATTTGTGTCGAAGTGTCCTGCAAACACGACTTTAAATAAGCCATTACAATCTTTTCTAATTCTGTCTAAATTTAACTTTAATGCTCAATTTTTACTCAAACATTTAAAAATCAAAATACATAGTTTAGATACCTTTGTATGCATTAGAAGGTAGAAAACATGATGAAAACAATAGAAAATGGATGATAAGGATGGAAAAAGTGATGTGATAGGTGTGGGAAAAAGAGTCAAAATCGAGAGCTAACATGGTGTTGTGTACATGTTGTACATGTGGTGCTGTGTGCTGGTGGTGTTCTGTACATGTCGTGCATGTGGTGTTGTGTACATGTCACTCATGTGGTGTTGTGTACACGTTGTGCGGGTGGTACAGTGTACACATTCTGCAGGTGGTATCGTGCACATGTGGTACTATGTATATGTTGTGCAGGTGGTATTGTGTACATGTTGTACATGTGGTATTGTGTGCATGTCGTACATGTTGTGATATACACATGTGGTATTGTGTGCATGTTGTACATGTTGTGTTCAGTACATGTGGTACTAGGTAAGTGCATTATGTAGTCGTGGTGTTGTGATATGTGTATTTGTTGTGTTGTACTTTGTGTATGTATACATATTTTGTTATGTTGTACATTCGGTGTATTTGTATGTGTTGTGTTGTACACTTGATGTAGGTGTATTTATTATGTTGCATCGAACACACTGTGTAGGTGTATGTGTTATATGCCAGGCGTAGGTGCATGAATTATATGGTGATGTATGTCACGTGTGGTTGCATTTTTGTGATACACATTATGTGTATGTGTATGTGATTAAAGAGAAGCAGAGACACTAGGTACTTTTTGGGTGTGGAAACCGATCTGGTGTGTGTGCAGAAAGAACAAAGGCATAAGTAAGGACTGACGAAGGATAAGTGTCATTATTTTATTTCAATTTTATTATGCATGTGATCTATGATTCTGACTTATTATGATTACACATGATTTATGATTATGGTTTATGATGATTGCATGTTATTCATGATTTTGACCTATGATGGTTGTGTTTTGAGCTAACCATATGTGATATGTTTATACATGACGATTTAATCAAACAACTAATTTGACTTGTTGTAACAGGGAGTGAGAAAAATTGCAGGTGTACCTTATTGATGGGCCACTGATGAGGTATGATTTGAGTTTATTTCAATTTATTTTGAATCTAATGGAAATTATGTACTTGGTACAGGAAAGCATGCAATGCTTGGTTTTGGATGGTTGAAACCAATTGTGAGAATTAGCAGTGTCAACAGTGAAATGAATTGGAACAAGAAGTAGTATGTTGGTAAAGCACTTTAGGAGTAGGGCCATTGTGGGACACTGGTGCCCAATAGTGTCCATTGATTTCCATGAGCATGCTTTGATAGGTATGATGGTGTTGAGGTAGGGATATGCCTTGGTTTTTTTACCTTCTGATGCGTGGAAACCTTGCCAAGGTAGGGGTCACCCGAGGTACTGTGTTGCAGAGAAGGGTATGTCCATGGAAATTAGAAGGTGTGTGACTGCACGAATGGGGTGATTGGATTTCCCGAGGGATTGTGTAGCAAAGAAGGGAAGGTTGGGGATGGATTTGTTTTGGTCATTAGCATGTCCAGATGGAATCAGATGCACATTGGGACTGAGCCCTGGAACAATGAACCAATAACTTCTCACTAGGAGGACAAGTGGCGCAGGATTGTGGCGTTGGACATTGGATGTAGGTTTGACTTTGGTAGTGGGTTTTGGACTTCCTGGGAAGGAGGTGAATCTCGATACTACTTGGTGGAGGTGTGAGCCTCTAGATTCCCTTATTGTTGATACAAGCATTGTATCATTTTATTTTCTAGTTGAGAAAATGTGCATATGTGCATATTATTGTAAATACGTATCGAGCTGGATTTATAAATCTCCATAGACAATATGGTTGTATATATGGTTGTTACTGTAAATACCATAATGAGTTGTGCTATAAAGCTCCTGTAAGCAGTATGCTTGTCATGTTTTCAACAGTGATCATTATAAATACTTCAACGAGTTGTGTTATAAAGCTCCATGGGCATTATGTTTCGCTTTCAGCATTCTTGTTGGTTGTAGGTGTCATTGAACACCAAAGGCGGTGTTCCCTCAAGGGAGAGGGTTTTGTAACAACCCTGGTTAAAAATCCATGTAAAACAAAATAAGACCATGGTCATGGGATGCTTATTCCAAGCTGAATGGTGGGAAAAACATCCTAGTGGGTGTTCATTTGGTTTATTATGGCTAAAGGCAATGGAAAAGGCTTTCGAAAGGCATGAGGCATTAATTGACATTCTATTTATGAAAATAATGGAAAATAGGAGAAAGGGAGGTGAAAGGTCATTGGTTGCATGTGAGGAGGAAATTGAAGGAAAAATAAAATAAAATTGAAGAAAATAAAGGCCTCATTAATAAAAAGGATTTTGAGGATCAGTTGGTAGATTTTTTGCAGGTTTTGGGTGGAGTTCTCATTCTATTCTCTCTCTCATACTCTTGGACACTTGTTTCTTGGAGCACTATTGTAGGAGTGTGGCATACTTGGGATTTGGAGCAAGAAGGCAAAGGAAAAGCAAGAGAGCGCAAGAGGACATCGGGATCAATAACTACAAAGGGTTTTTCTTGTAGGTATTGAGTTGCCTGTATTCCTTGCTAGTCTTGGCATGCATGGAACATGCATGTGGTTTCTTGGTTATGATTTTTCATTGGCATGGAAAATTGCCTGGATTGACAACAGTTTTTCCTAGCCTTTCCATTTCATGGATAGCCATGGTGTTGTGGGTGTCTTTTCCTTTTGTTGTCCGGTTGGTTCTCATGTTCCTTGGGTTTTGGGTTGAGTTATTAGTTCTTGGAGCCTTCGTTGGAAAAACACTCTGGAGCTCTTTAACAGCTTGGGTTGACTTACTAGTCTTGGAGCCTTGGTTGGAAAAATTCTCTAGATCCCTTGGTGGGTTGAGTTACTAGTATTGGAGCCTTGTTTGGACAAACGTTTTGGAGCCCGACAACAGTTGTGGGTTGACTTACTAATGCTAGAGCCTTGGTTGGAACAAACACTCTGGATCCCTGAACAACTTGGGTAGAGATCAATCTGGTGATGGTTAGTGATGTCTGACCATGAGGTGCAATCACTGGTGGAGGGTTGAGGTGGTTGGCCTTTGGAAGCCCTGTTTTGTTTTTGGTTGGTTTATTCCATGAGATCCCACATTCATTCTTGGAATATGGCACAGGAGTGACTGGCTGAAAGAGAGATTTAGTTCAGCCTATTCTATGGCCAGGTGGTACATGAAAGTCCCAGACCTAGTTTCATTTTGCATATGTCAATAATAGATTCTTTCCTCTTGTATTGACGAGTAGATATACTTGTTTATATTTGGTTTTTATGGTTGATATTTCTATTGTTATATGTTGGTTATGAGCATGTTTTATGACAGTGATGATGTATGGATCTCATCATGTTTTGATATATAAATTAATGAGCAATGAATATATTACCTAATAGATTATAATGCAGCTAATTTGATAAGGCATCAATGCTTCTTAGCGATTCTCAAATAAGTATGAGACCCCTATGCTGAGATATGTTATTATGACCTATAGGATATATATTTGTAACATGTTTGACGAAATGATTGTCATGGTTGGGATTGGTTAGGTTAAGTCCTTGATAAATTTTTGTGTTAGAGGATTTTTCTTGGTGTCATTAATTATCTCGGAAAGTCTCATCAAGTTCCGGGAAGTGGCTGGAGACTAGCCCTTAAAAAGTGGCTTAAATCTCGCAGTCTTTGGCACAGAATTGGCTGAAAAAAAAAAAAACAATCTCTCCCTTACAGGCATTATGGGAGCGACTATAGGGTTCCAGTCACATGCATGCCTTGTTATGGGAGCCACTGGGGGTTTTTTCATTGAAAAGGAAATTTGACTCAGGTCTTGGGCTCCTGAAGTGGTAGATTAGCTCCTGAGGGTCCTGTAGCACTTGAGGGAGGTTTGTAAAGTGATGGTTCATCAATTCCACTCCCTTAACTACACTTAGGGAGGTGAATCATATCATAGTAAATCTTAGTCACATGTTTACCCCACTTGGCCGGTTACTTTAGTAGATGTGGGAGGAGGGTGTTACACACCCGTAATTTTATTCATCAGAAAGGACAAACAAAATTGCATTTTGTATATGTTGAACACATTTGAGAAATGCGCCTCTTGGAAATGAGCTTTAGAGAAAAAATATGGCAGTAGGAAATGATAAACATAAAAACATTTGGAAGTTAAATGTGGGAAAATTCATTTAACTTTTCTTGTTTGCCTTTGTTTTTAGTATTTTCTATCATCCTTCCAAGTTTGGTTCAAGAAGGACGAAAATATGAACTCTCTAATATATGAACTCTTTGTTAGGGAAGGTTCTTTGTTAGAATATGAACTCACTAATATATGTGCATGGTTTTTCCCCCTATCCCATCAATTACCTTAATCTCAATGGTATCAATGCCCATCTAATTGTGTGTTGCACCTTCAGATATAGCCTCAACACCTCCTTCTATGTGGTTACCCTATTGTTCCTAAATATCCACTTAAGCATGGATTGGTTGAATTTCCATAGCTTATTCCTCTTCTTATTCAAAAGGATGGGGATCTGATACCTACCAACATTTTGGATAATGGACATACTTTTTTTTCTTTTTTGGATTTTTTTTTGCCTGGGAAAAGAGTTATGCAAATGTCCAATTTGAAAGCATGTGCTACATCAAAAGGTCATGTTCTCATAATTTAATACTTTGGTCATTTAAAAATTTTATGGCCCAATTGAATGTGGTCATGAATACCTTTACTTAGGTCTATCTCAACTCAAATTCTGACAAAAGTGACAAGGACCTTTTTATGTTCTTTCTAGATCCACGTTCTTAAATTTACCTAATGTGTTACCAATATCCTCTAGAACCTTATGGTGCCAAAAGGGAAGAAGAATATTTGGGAGTTCCACCCACACTGACATAGTTGTAACCACCATAGATGTAGCTTCAAATTATGGGAAGCATGGAGTAATGAAGAGCCCTTCTCTACCCCACTGAACCAAGGCCCTTCATTCTGGACATACTTCATGTATTTCTAGGTATCAAATTGAAAAATAAAAGACTTTTGAACACAAATAAATATCACAATTGGTCGTCCAAGAGGGGAAAACCCACTGCTGTAATACATCATATTTAGGCAAGAATACAATAAACCTACAAATTATATCCTTTGGTTGGAGAGAAGAGAGGAGGGATTTTACCTCTAGAATATTAACTTCCATGACTGGAGAATGTTCCATTTGCTCTACAATATAAGGGCTTGGCATAATTTGAGTGTGTTCAAATAGGATTAGGGATTTCCCTTCACTGCATCCTTGAAAGAGATGGATCCATTGATATTTCTAAACCTCGAAGCACCACCCTGCAGCCTTAGATTCATTATAATGGTGGTGTTTTAATGGATGCAGTAATCCTTCAATTGAAACGAATCTGAAAGTAATTTCTCTTCAAATATCTGACATTGAGAAGATATAGGGATTACCAACCTACTTTGAATACTTTTTTTTAGTTTTTCCATTAGATCATATTTTCTAATCCAAAAGAGGGTTGTATTTCCATTTTGATTTTTAAGGAATATTTGAAAAGAGTTATTTGCAGGCTCTTCCTATTCGACAGTTGGGATTGATAATGGGAGACAGGGAGGTGAAACAACCAAATCTGTTAAAGCCTCCATGGTCATGTTCTTCCATATATATTATTCATAATAAGCCAAAAAAGTAGTAGAAAAAGGGACAATTGGTAAATCTGACGACGTCTCCCGCAATGACTACACCTTTTCTAATAATATGGCTTCAAAATTAATTCTTTGAAATTTTTCATTGCTTGAAAACATGGGAAATTCATTTTCAAACCTCAAATAGAGGAAGATTTCACCAGAACAAAACCACGCTTATCTTAAGATCCTTTTTTGCATTGTTGTGTATTAGCGTCTAAATCTGTAAACACACCTCCCACATTTACCCAATTTCACCAGCTTTCCGAGGTAAACATGACATGAAGATTTATTATGACATGACCTGACCTCCAAGCTCCAGTTAAGGAAGTGGGGCCTACAACTGAAAACTCACAACATCGATCAGGGATACAGGACACTCAGGGGCCAAAGGACCACCCCAAGTGACCAAACCCTACACTGGGGCTCTTTTTCACTGACCTGGACTCCCAACCGTATGCATGACAAGGCCTGGATGTGTTTATAGGCCTCCAACCGAATGCACAACACTACTTGAGTACGATTATGACCCAACTTGCCCAGTTCAGAGGGTGCAGTCCCAGGATTTGAGCCATTATTCCAAGCTAGCCTCCAGACCACTACGACATGAAAACAATGCTAAAAATTAAAACTTGAATCAAGAACTTGACCTAGATTTGCCAGAACATACTAGGAATTTCATCATACACATGGTAAACATGTAAAATACAGGTCACGAATGCATATCTAATCATAATAGTTTGAGATTCATCTAAGAATCACCAAGAAGGCTCTATTCCCTCTCCACATAGCTTCACCAACACTTATTATTCCATACATTTATCAAACACTCAATAACTAACCAATTCTTGACAAGAGCCATAGCTAATACACATCATATAACCAACATATAAGCAGAAAATAACCATCATAGAAACCATGGCAACTCAGCCATAATATCACCAACATACTCACTACAAGTATACATGAATAACAGTAGAATAATATCTCTTATTTATATATCAAAATACCAATCAAGTCAATAAATTCCACGTACCACTCAACCATAGATTAGGTTGAACCTAATCTCTCTCTCAGAAAATCACCCTTGCTCCATATTCCAAGCATGAATGTGGGATCTCATGGAATAAACCAAAACAGGGCTTCCAGAGGCCAACCACCTTAACCCTCAACCAGTGATTCAACCTCTACGATCGGACATCACTAACATCAACAAGATCGGTCTCTACCTAAATTTTCTAGGACTCCAAGAACTTGTAACTCAACCCACAACCTTCCAGGGCTCCAAAAATTTTGTCTAACCTGGCTACAGGGACTAGTAGCTCAACCCACCAAGTGATCCAGAGCGTTTGTCCCAACCTAGGCTCTAGGACTAGTAACTCAACCCAAGTTTTTCTAAGGTGTCCAGAGAATTTGTTCCAACCCACAACCATAAGGAATTATGAGCACCAATCATAAAACAATCAAGTGGAAAAACCAAAAACACCATGACTATCCAAGAAATGACAAGGCAAGGCTAAAACCGTTGTCACTCTAGGCAAATCCCCATGCCAATGATAACATATAACCAGGTAATTGCATGTATATAACATACATTCAAAAATCAACAAGGAAATCACACATGCAACCTGTTACTTGCAAAGCAATCTAGATGTAGTTTTTGATCCAACTCTTCCCTTACTCTTTCCTTCTTTCCTCTACCTTCTTTCTCCAAAACCAATGTATGCCAAAGTGCTCCAAGAATACTCTAAGTGTGCAAGAGTATGAGGGAATGAGAGAATGGAAGAGAGCTCCACCCAATAATTGTCAAAAGGCTAACAACTGATCCTTAAAATCCTTTTTATCATTGAGGCCTCTATTTTCTTCATTTTCCCTCATTCTTCCTTCAATTTTCCTCTCATGAAAATATGTGTCTCTTCACATTCTTTTTCTCCTATTTTCCTTTTTTTCATAAATAAAATGACAATTATGCCTCTTTCTCTTTGCCAATTTCCATAGTCATTAATTAATCTCCAGTGATACCCCATCACTATGTTTTTCCCAACATTCATCTCAGAATACGTGTACCATGACCTTGGTCTTATTTTATTTACATATAAATCCAACCATGTGCTATTATAGAATCCCCACATGAAGGACCCAAAGGCAACCGCATCCTAGTCGATGCTTGTGGCCAAGCTCAATCTCCCCATGACACTGTGTGTCGAATGCAACATAAGTGAGTTGTAACTTGGCAACGATGCATTTTGCTATGAAGAAACAAAAACAAACCCTAATGTGTCATTGCATGACTCTCTGTAAAGAAATGTGGATTTTCCAACCATTATTTTCAGTAAAATAATAGATTTGGTCAATATGATTTTAATACTAAATAGACCATGGTAATTATTAGATTAAAGTATTATATAGTATTGAAATGATATTAAACTAAAGAGATGATAGGTTAATTGCTTGTATTAAATTATTACTAAAGACATGAGGGTTTAATACTTGTATTAAACTAGGGTCTGCTGCTATGAGTGAGTGTCGATCTGCTACTACGCCCGAGCGTTAGAGACAGGCCTGCGTTCTTCCTAGGGTTAGCTCCAATGGAGGTGTTGGGCATGCCCCAAGCACCTCCCCGGCCTCCCCATCCACTCTCGACCACAGAGGCTTTCAATCGGCTGCTGGCAAGGCTGCCAAAGAAGAAAAAGACTGAAGCTGCGGAATTTGTAAAGAAACTGGAGAATCTTCCTGAGATTTCTCTCCCTCCAGAAACCCCGATCCAGGTTGCTCTATCTTTGGCCGATTGTGCCCTTGTTGACCAGTTCACTGGGCTCTGGCCATCTCCTAAATTCACTGAGAACTGGGTCAACAAGAACTGGGCATCGTTGATTAAGAACAACGTTACCTCTTATTTTTTGGGGAGAGGTTTCTTTCTTTTCGAATTCTCTTCAAAAGATGATAAGGATCTGATCTTCCAGAATGGCCCCTACTTCATGGGCCCTCAGGGCTTATACCTTAATAAATGGACGCTGGATTTCGATCCAGTAGTGGATGTTCCCACGACGGTCCCGGTATGGGTTAGACTCCCAAACCTTCCAGTCCACTGCTAGAACTGGGACTCATTGAAACACATCGGGAATGCTCTTCGGAAATTTATAGATCGGGCGAACAATAAGGACCAATATGACTATGCCAAAATTTGTGTAGAAGTAGATCTAGAGGTGGGTCTTCCGAAGGCCATAAAAATCAACATTGGAAGCTAGACGCATGTGCAGAAGCTCGACTATGAACAATTGCCCTTCAAATGCCAGAAATGCCATGTCTACGGCCACTTTGCTAGAGGTTGTCTGACTAACGGCGAGGCTGTGTAGGGGAAGGAGGATGGCTGGAATCAGGTCAAGCGCTCCAGAAAGACCCATAAACCGGGCGGCCCCAATAGCAAAGACCCTCATCAGGCCCCTGTCCAGCAACCCCCTCCCAAGATGGGGCAAGAAAATAAGTTTGATCCTCTAAGCTTGCAAATAAAGGATTCTCAGGAGGTCAAGACCCAAAAGGCAGTCTCCCCAAAAAAAGGTACCTCCTCCGCCTCTTCCAAGGGTGTAGGTGCTGTAGAAAGTTCAAAAGGAATCCCCATAGAAGTCGAAGAAGAAGAGCAAGAGTCGGAGGATTCGGAGGAGGATGGAGAAATAGGATATTCTCAAGCCTCTATAAGGAGATCCGCAAGAGGTCGTAAGACCGACCGGGAAAAAAGAGTGCAGGAAACGTACAAAGACAAGCTACAGGGCAGTCAACCAACCCTGGAGAAGCTGTTAGCAAAAAAGCTGAAGATGGCGAGAAATCAGTCCCAAGGCTCCAAGGGAGCCCAACACAACAAAGGTAAATAATGAAGATCGTCTCTTGGAATTGTAGAGGTATGGGGATCAGAGCCAAAGAGGAAGCCATTAGAAGCCTAATAAGAACAGAAGCCCCCGACATATTCCTCATCTAGGAGACCAAGATGGAGGACTCTATCTTCCTGCAAGCAAGTAAAAAACTCTGGAGCAAAAGTGAAGCAAAAGCTGTCTCAACCAGTGGAGCCTCTAGAGGGCTAGGCACCCTCTGGAACGACAGCAAGTTCTCATTAGTATCCGAGACATCAAATACTCACTGGTTGTTGTTTAAAATGCAGCATCTAGTCACTAAAGAGACATTTTGTCTCTTCAATGTCTATGTTCCTATCAACACTGGAGAAAATAAGACCTGTTGGGACTCAATAAGAAGCCAAGCAGATCTTGTGAATCTAGAAAATATCATTATTGCCGGTGATCTCAATCTCACGCTGCTCTCGATAGAAAAACGTGGAGGATGCATTGTTCGAGATCTGGCAAGGGAATGGGCGGAGCACTTATTGCAGGAATGGGATCTTCTAGACATCAAGCCTTCTTCTGGTAAGTACACTTGGTCCAATAAAAGAGTAGGCCCTGGCCACATTGCAGCAAGGCTTGACAGATTCTTCATTCAAAGTTCCTTTCTTCTGCTTGGTATAGAGGCTAGAATGCAAATCCTCTCTTGCAGCATTTCTGATCACAAACCCATCAAACTTGAGCTTCAGGCCCACCCTGATCTAGGCCCCATCCCCTTCAGATTTAGCCCCCTCTAGGTCAAGGAGCCCGGCTTCATGCATTTAGTCAAGGAAAGTTGGTTGCAGCCTGTCAATGGATCTCCTTTTTATGTCTGGGAAGAAAAACTCAGAAGAACGAAAGCTGCTCTGAAAAGTTGGGCCAAAACTCTTCCCAATCCTGCAATTGAAAGAAAAAAAATCCAAAGCTAGTTAGATTCCCATCATGTGCTGACGGAAGATGCTGACATAACCAAAGAAATCCTAGACAAAGAGGCTCATCTCCAGTAGCATTATCACAAATCCTGTCTGGCTGAAGAAGAACTTTGGAGTCTTAAGTCTCGTTGTCTTTGGCTCAAAGCAGGAGACAGAAATTCCTCCTATTTCCATAAGCAAGCTCAAGCCAGAAAAAGCTTTAATTCCATAGCTGAAATCAAGGAAGAATCTATCACTCATAAGGATTTCGCTAGTATCAAAAGAGCAGCCTTCCTTCATTTCAAAAATCTGTATAGTGAGGACATGGATCTGGATCAGAATGCTGGTCTTCTTGACTAGGATCCCCCCTCAATCACAGTCGAAATGAATTATCAGCTTGAAGCCAAAGTCACCAAGACTGAAGTCAAGAATTCCCTCTTTGCTATGGATCCTAACAAAGCCCCAGGACCAGACGGATTCTCTGCCAGATTTCTCCAATCCTGCTGGTAGATTGTGGAAAAATATCTTTATAAAATGGTTCTAAAGTCCCAAATTTGCCAGAAAATTGGAGGAAGCACAAATTCTGTGTTCCTTGCCCTCATCCCCAAGGAGAAAGGCACCAGCTCTTTCAACAGATTTCGTCCTATTTCTCTCTGCAACACTGGGTACAAACTAATTACCAAAGTAATAGCTAAGAGATTGAAGTTTATCCTTCCTAAAATCATTCCTGAGAACCATGGAGGATTCATCCATGGTAGGAAAATAGTGGACAACTACATATTGGTCCAAGAGGTGATTCATTCAAGTCAGCAACACAAGGAAAAATGTATGGTTGTTAAACTTGACTTAGCAAATGCTTTTGATTGAGTTAGGCACATCTTTCTCTTGAATGTTTTACAAAGGTTTGGATTTGGTGAGAGCTTTATAAACTGGGTCCGGGCCTGCATCTCGGAGCCCTGGATTGCTCCCCTAGTGAATGGCAGAGTAGCTGATTTCTTCAAAGCCTCAAGAGGACTAAGGCATGGGTGTCCCCTTTCACCTCTCCTCTTTGTCCTCCAAGCCTATGCTCTCAGCTTTCATCTTGACAAGAAAATGTAAGAACAGGAGATCTCTGGAATATGTATAGCAAGAGGTGTCAAAAGCATTAATCATGCCCTATTCGCTGATGACACTTTGTTGCTGGGGACTGCCTTGTTACCCTCTGCCATCAGGTTCAAAGGAGCTCTTGAAGACTTTTGTAAGGAGTCGGGAAGTAGTCTCAACAAGGGTAAATGTCACATTTACAGCTGGAACATTTCGCCTAATCTGCTTAACTCTATTGCTAGAGTCTTTGGCTTCACTACCTACCCATCTTGGACCTCTTTTAAGTACCTTGGGCTTCTTGTCTTCCTCAAACGAGCCTACAGCAGAGACTGGCTTCCTCAGTTAGAGAAATTCAATAATAAGCTCCAAGCCTGGGGATTGGCACTTGGCTTAATATTGCTGGCAAGACTGTCCTTATCAAAGTTGTGCTTAGCAGTCTCCATCTATTTTAGTTCTTGGTCCTCCTCACTCTTATTGGCATCCTTCGGAAGATGGAAAATCATATTCTCCAATTCTTTTGGAAGGGAGGCAAACACAATGAGAAGAAAATCCCTCTAGTTAACTGGGAGACTGTCTCCAAGCCTTTGATGGAGGGGGGATTAAACTTCAAGAATCTCAGCCTCCAGAATTTTGCTATGGGTGCTAAAATCCTGTGGAAAATCAATGCACCCAAGCCTGGCTGGGCACAGTTGATGCTGTGGAAAAAATACTTTAAAGGTAAGCGAAATCGTTGTTTGGATAGACCCCTACCTCAAGGCTTATCTCCTTTTTTAAAAATCTGATCCAAAGTTGCCCCTTTGATTAGCTCTTATGCTTACTGAATCCCCGACAATGGTAGAAATATCAATCTCTGGACTAATCGCATTATGGACAGAGATCCTTTAGGAGAATGCTCCTCCCTGAACGCACTGCGCAGCTAGATGACAGCTTCTTGGCAAACTACCCTGTGGGATATTTCCATCTGGTCCGGGCCACGCTGGGCAGGGTGGAACCTCCCGAATGCTCCCTCGGAGCTCCTACAGGATTGTGCTACCCTTCGCTCACTGCTGCATGGACTGGCTCCTTCTCATGCATGCAGAAAGGACTCACGTGGTTGGGGTTTGTTGACTGGTGGCTACACCGTGACTCAGGGTTACTTAAAGCTTTCAAACTTCCCTCACGTCCCCCCAAACCCTGCACCATGGAAATCGATATGGCTCCATTCCTCTCTACCCAAAATCGATTATTTTTGTTTGCTTTTATGCCACAGGAAAATTCTAACAGATGACAAATTACAAAAGCGTGGCTTTTATGGTCCATCAATGTGTCCACTGTGCAGAGAAAACGTGGAATACGCCTCCCACCTCATGCTTAACTGTAAATTCGCTTTGCAACTCTGGAGTGATTTGATGGATCATTGGAATCCCAATTTCATTCTTCCCAACTCCATTCCTGAGTTATTTGCAAAATGACTAAACAGATATCCCGGCAATTTTCCTAAAAATAAAGTGATCACAGCGGCATGGTCTTCCCTTCCTAAAATTATATGCTGGCAGATCTGGCTAGAAAGGAATAATAGAATCTTTATAAATAAGCAGCATGAGGCCAATATTGTAATGGTTAAGATAAAATCTCAGTTGAAAGAAAGCTTGGGAGAAAAAAAAGACGACTCAAAACTAAGCCAGCTAGACATTGATTGGGGTTCTTCTCTAAACCTGTAGCTTCAAAAAGCTGTCAGTAATATATCCCCTCCCAAAGACTGGCAAATAAGGGATAAAAACAATGTCTTCCAAGACTGGATTTCCAACCAAGTGACGCATTCTCTTTTCTTTGATGGGGCTGCAAAGGGCAATCCTGGTAAGGTTGCGGTAGGAGGAGTCATAAAGAACATAGAAGGCACTATGATCCACAGCTATGCCTGGGGCCTGGGTCTCAATTCCAACATCCAAGCTGAGGCTTTGGCCCTCTATCAAGGCCTCAAGCTTCTCTTAAAATTGGATATCAAGGAGGCAAATTTTTTTGGGGATTCTCAGGTTATTATTAAAACTATTGTGACCAACTCTTCTCCTCTGGACTTAAGATTGGCAAGACTGATCTCTAGAATCAAAAGCCTAGGGATCTCATTCCAGAATCTGAAATTTTATCATATACTAAGAGACAACAATAAAGATGCGGACCTAGAAGCTAATAAAGTTGCCCTGCTATCTGCTGGGGCATTGATAAGGGACAGAGACGAAACATGGGACCCAATTCCATAATCACCCAGCTACCATGTTTTACTGTTTGTTATTAAATCAATTTGTTGGTATTTTCAATATTGGGAAAATCACAGAAATTGACTCCATAGCTACATGAAAAAAGAGCTGGAAATTGAGCACAAGCTCCATTTTCCTTCAGGTTGTTGAGGTTCTTTGGGCTCTGCTCCCATTTATTGTAATCCAAATTTTGGTATTTAGACCATCTAGTTAATACAATCCTATAACAGTTGCTGTTAAAAAAAAAAAAAAAAAAAACTTGTATTAAACTATTAATTTAATTAGGTTAAAGAAGTACAAAAATAGTGTAAACAAGAACACATTAAGAGAATATAAAATATAATAAATTAAATTAAGAAAATATAAAATAAATTGGATTATATAAGAATTACATTAGTAAAAAAATAAAATTGGAATTAAAGTCACAAAAGAATTGAAATAGAGTTTAATTAGGATTAGAGTGAAATTAAAACAGAATTAATATAAATAGAATTTTATTTAGGCTTAGCTTAAATTAAGAATGAAATAAATTTTAAGAAGAAATATGAATATTAAAGAAAAGAGGGAGCTTAATGGAATTAAAAAGATTGAACAAGGTGAGGATTAGGTAGAAGGTGAATGGGGAGGGTTACAAAAATAATGGTTATGGGGATAATTTTTGGAGGAAAGAAAATGGATAATGGGCTTCTAAGAATGGTATAATGGATATCCATCATCCCAATTAAATTCATTATGGTGTTTTTCAATTTCTAGAGCTTCCCTAATGATACAATTCGAGTGGAAAGGGCCAGAGGCCAAGATTTTAGTTTTATCAAGATAGATTAAATGTTTGGTTTTGTGGGAGTGTTAAGTTATGGTGAAGTTTACAAATCAATTATGGTAGGTGTCAGCCATGTGTTCTTTAAGTCAAGATTTGAAAGATCTCTCAGTTTTTCCTATGTGAGACATACCACAAGAGCAAGGGATGTCATAGACTCTGGGGCCAAGTATAAGATCGTTCTTGTCTTTAGCCTACCCTAAGAGATTGCTAAGGGTTGTATGGGGTTTGAACAAAGTTTTAATATTCCTTTTTGAAATAATTTTGAAAATATGATCGATAATCCCCTGAATGTAGGGAAGGGAGATTTTGTCTAAGGGTGGATTAATGGAAGGTTTCTTAGGATTAGGGTGGAAAGTTGAGTGGAATGTCTTATTAATCTGGGATGAGGAGTAACCATTGGATTTAAGAGCTTTGGTGAGATGAGCTTTTTCGTTGGAAAAATATTGGTAGGAAGAAATATGAATAGCATGAGTAATAAGGGTTTTAAGGACAACAAAATTTTTAGAAGGATGACGGGTAAGAGTTGGCATGAATATATCTATCAGTATGAGTCTTTTTTTGATAAAATTGGTGGGTAAGAGATCCATCAGGGAGGCGAGAGACAAGGACATAGAGAAAAGGGAGGGATTGGATAGTTGTAAGTTCCATAGTGAATTGGATGTGGGGAGAAATGTGATTAATATGGGTAAGGAAATCTTGGATTTCAAGCATTTCATGGGACCAAATAACAAAGGTATCGTCGACAAAACATTTCCAAAACTTAGGTTTTAATTGGAAGATTTAAAGGGCTAAGGTTTCAAATTGATCCATAAAAATGTTGGAAACAATAGGGGAGAGGGAGAAACCCATGGTTGTGCCTTCAGTTTGCTCATAGTAGATTTAAAAGTGAAGAAAGTGGTGGTCAAGCAAGTTTCGATAAGGTTGAGGGTTTCAAATTCAACAAGTTTGGAAATAAGGTCAATGGCTTCTAGGACATGGATTTTGGTAAAAAGGAAAACAACATCAAATATAAGCATGATGTTGTTAGCATCAAGCTTGAGGTGTTTGGTTTTCTCAATGAAATCAGTGGAATCCTTAATAAAGGAGCAAAAGTGGTTGGAAAAGGGACAAAGAGTTTTAGCAAGGACTCTGAAACCATTAATATTATCAAAATTATCCTAACCACCACTTTCTTCACTTTTAATGGAGTCTACTATGAGAATAATGAGGGCATAGTCATGGGTCCCTCCCTCTCCCCCATTGTTCCCTACATTTTTATGGAGCACTTAGAAACCTTAGCCCTTGATATCTTCAATTAAAACCTAATTTTTTGAAGTGTTTTTTCAATGATACCTTTGTTATTGGGTATCATGGAATGTGTAAACACCAAACATTCCTTGCCCATCTTAATCGTATTTATCCCCATATCTAATTCACTACGGAACTTGAAGCTAACCAATCCCTCCCCTTTCACGATATCCTTATATCTTGCCTCCCTGATGGCTCTCTTACCCACCAATTCTATCATAAAAAGACTCGTACCAATAAATACTTCCATGCCAACTCTCACCATCATCCTTCTCAAAATTTTGTTGTTCTTAAAACCCTTGTTACTTGTGCCATTCAAATTTCTTCCTCTCAATATTTTTCGAATGAAAAATGCCATCTCACTAATGCTCTAAAAGATAATTTTTACTCCTCAATTTCACTTCATTATCACATTAAAATTAAATTATTATTGTAAGAAGGATGGAGTTCTAAAAACCATTGTGACGGTTAGGGTTTTACCCTAGTCGACTTCTCTAAGCTTAAATTGTGTGGATCTCTTTGCGTATCTATATTGCAGTTTGAACAATGGTGAATCTTAATGATCTGGTGAAGAAGACAATATCTTATGTAGGAATGGTTGTTGGTTTAGAAAGCTCTTACTCGGTTTCATATAGTGCCATGCTAAAATCCAGATCTATTCTTCTAGTAGTTCAGGAAGTTCCTTCCTTCAATGTTCCTTTGGAAGAGGAAGCTTTTAGCTACGAAATTATTTTTTCATAGCAATTTTTGGTCTACAGGTTTAATGGGGTTTGGCCATGGTTAACCAATGGATCTTAGATACATGGAAACCTTTCTTAATGGATGATCTGAATATTTATCTTATGGAATCAGGTTTTTTCGTTGTTATTTTTTTTAATATTGAGGAAAAAAATTCCATTTGCGAATTTGGGAAGTGGTTCTAGGGTAGTGTCGATCTCTTCATGTAGCTTTGGTCTCCCACCTTTGATTTGGTTATGGCATCAATATCCAAGGATCTTGTTTAGGTAAGGATTTCGAATATTCCTCTGCATCTTTGGAATCCCCTATCACTATCCTTTATTGGGAATGCATTAGGAAAGTTTTATTTTCGCAACCCAAAAGATGAATTTTTTTACAAGACTACTTATGCTAGAACATGTGTGGAGATGGACTTCAATAATAGTTTTCCTGTTGAAATTAATATGATAGCTTCAAACTATGTCTGGGTTCAAAATATTTATTATGAAAATGTTTCATTCCTATGTAGAGCATGCTATGAAATGGGGAATGTAATAAAAAAAATGCCCCAAGCATTTGTAGAATAGCAAAGATAAAAAAAAATAAAAAAAAAGGTGGGAAGGAGCTTAGGACGATCACTACACGATATACAAAACAAAAGAGTCTTGAGATAAGAAAGAATAAGAAGATAAACAAGAAGCAACAACTGTCAAAGAAAATGTACCATAGGCAATAAATATTAGTTAGAAAAAAATGTAAGCCGGTAACACAAAGAAACGATTATCAAAGAAAATGTACCATAGGAAACAAATATTAGTCAAGAAAAAATGTAAGCCGATGAGGATCCTATGGACTCAGCAAAAGTGGAAAAGTGGCAAACCCTTGTGGAAAACAAATCTCCTCCCGATTCTACAAAAAACTGTGTTGCAAAGGAAACTTCTTGAGAAAATCAGGTGGATGAGGAAGAACTAAAAAATAACAATGCTCACTTGCCAAAGAATGAATTGCCAGACATAATAGAAAATATGAGTTGGATTCAAGTTGGGAAGAAAGGAAAAAAAAATCGCCAAGGAAAAAAAGAAGTCAAACTAAATTAAATCAAAAGTAATGAAAAATGGAATGCAAATGTGTTTGGATATGGGGATTTTCTAGAAAAAATATAATTGGAAAGGGACTAAAATTTGTGTGTCATGGGGTACTCGCTTGAGGGTTTAGATTAAGCCTTTTATGCTCAATCTCAAATTTGTAAGGAAGATTGTAATATGTAAAAGTTATGGCCTTGTAACTAGATTTTTCTTTAATACAAATATCTACTCGATTCGTTTAAAAATATATATATATGGTTACTCCTCATCCTAGATTAATAAGGCATTCCACTCCACTCTTTTCCCTAATCTTAATAACTCTTCCATCAATCCACCCTTAACCAAAATCTCCCTTCGCTACATTCAAGGGGTTACCAATCATATTTTCAAAATCCTTTCAAAAAGGAATATCAAAATCTTTTTCAAACCCCATACAACCCTTAGCTAGCTATTTATGTCAGCTAAATTCAAGAATGATCTTATTCCTGGCCCCAAATTCTATGAAATCCCTTGCTCTTGTGGTATGTCTTACACAGGACAAACTAAGATATCCTTCAAAGCCCAGCTGAAAGAACACATGACTGACACCTACCATAACCGAATCGCCAAATTCGCCATAGCTAAACACTCCCACAAAACCAAACATTTAATTTGTTTTGATAAAATTAAAATCTTGGCCTATGCCCCATTCCACTTGAATTGTATCATCGTGGAAGCTCTAAAAACCGAAAAATGCCCTAACAACTTTAATCACGATGATGGATATTAATTGAGCCATTCTTGGAAGCCTACTATCCATTTTCTTTTCTCCAAAGCTTATCCCCTAACCTTGATTTATGTAACCCTCCCTATTCACCTTCTACCTGATGTAATCCTTTCAATTCCACTAAGCTCCCTCTTTTCTTTTATATTAATCTTTATTCTTAAAATTTATTTCATTCTTAATTCTTTCTTAATTTAATCTAATTTATTTATTTATATTAATTCTATTTTAACTCCACTCCAATTCTAATTAAATTCTATTTCAATCCTTTAATTCCAATTTTAATTTAATTTTTTCCTATTCTAATTCTAATATAATTTATTTTATTTTATATTTTCTTAACCTATTTTATTTTATTTTATAGCTTCTTAATCTATTTTATTCTATTTGTACTATCTTAATCTTATTCATAGTCTCTTAATCTTAGTCTTGTTTACATTATTTGTGTACTTCATTTACCTAATTAAATTAATAATTTAATACAAATAATTAACCCTCATCTCTTTTCTAATAATTTAAAACAATTACCGAACCCTTATTTCTTTACTTTAATATCATTTCAACACTATTTAATAATTGTGCAAAGATACACTATCTAGCTCATTATGGAAGAGATGTTGTGGTGTCCTCTTGTTTAACATTTAACAAATTTAATCTAATGTCAATGTCGGTCCAGTATAGGGATTTATATGTGGGCATAAATGTTTAACATTTAACATTTATATGTTGCCTAAATTAAAAAATAAAACATTAAAAGTAACAAAAAGATGAAATTAAAAGTAATTAATAAAACTTATGTTGTAAATATTTAAATGTTGACTTAAGTCAATAACCAGCCTAGATCCATCTTAAACTCTGGATCTATCAAGTGCCTAGAGGGATCAAATCTCTCTAGGTGCAAACCTCCTTTTTGAGTGCAAATTTTGAAGAAAGGTTTGCACCTTGAGAAATTTGATGCCTCTGGGAGCTTGATAGATCTAGATCTAGAGTTAAGGTGGATCTAAGCTATTTTAATTAATAATTTTATTTTTTAGTTTAATTCTTATTTTTATATAATTTCAATGTGTCTAAATGTTTTAATTAATAATTTTATTGTTTCGGCCCCTGGGGCTTGGTCTAATGGCCAGCGGACGTACTGCTAAGACGTTCATGCTGATAAGCAGGTCACGAGTTCAATCCCCGACCGTGAGGCTCAAAAGGCTTAGTCGATTACCCGGGAGGCGTGCCTGGGGGTATTGCGTCTCCCCTAGAGTATATAGTGGTAGCCGGAGGGATTCGACCCCGTGTCACGCGAGTACGATACCTCCGTAGTTGCCGATTTCTCTAGTTACAAAAATAATTTTATTGTTTCTATTTTTATGTAATTTGATGGAATCAAAATGTTTAGATAACATAATATAGCTAGACATTACAACAACTCTTCCAGACTAGGATGGAGAGTCTCTCTTGGCCCAAAAATGTAATAAAATATATATATATATATATATATATATATATATATATATATATATATACATATATATATATATTGATTGTGAAATGAGAGATGAATTTTGGGCATGTGGTATTGATGAGTCATGATATTGTCCCATGGTTTGGTATGGTTAATAACATCCACGGTAAAGTGGGGTGAGTATCCATCGTTAAAAGTCTTGTTAATTGTAAGTATTGTGTTGATTGTGAAATGAGGGATGGTTTTTTGGCATGTGGTATTGGTGAGCCATTGTATTGGCCCATAGTATTGTAACAAACACTATTTGCAAGTTACTAATATCTTTGGCAAAGTGGACCTGAATATCCATGGTTAAACATATTGTGATATTGTAAGTTTATGTGCTTATTAATTAAATTTAATTAGAGTTACATAATCATTATTCTATTTTATAAGGTAAAATGGATCTTGTTGTTACTTATACATTTTAATGTAATATAAATATTTTTATTTTTTTTAATCTAAAAAGTTGTTTGTGATTTTATTAATAAAAACAAAATTACATTGTAACAAATTTGAATTTTATTATTTTTATTACTTTTGACTTTTTAGGGACACTACAACATTTCCCTTAGGCTTTATGTTAATATTAACCAACATGTAAATGTTTATCAATTTAGGTATGACATATTAATATAAATTCAACATATTAAGGTTAAAAACTTTCTTACATTACATCTACATTACCCCTAAGTCAATTTGTTATATTTTGATTTTGTTTCTTAACCCTGTTTGTTTTATTTAATTTATTTATTATTAAAATTTTTAATTCTTAACTAACTAACCGCTAGTTCTTTTATTTATTTTTATTAAATTATTTTTTTTTACCCTTCCTATTCCTTATTATACTAAAAAAATTCTTAACCCTTTGCAATAAAAATTTCTTAACCCTTTTTAATAAAATAGTTTATTTGATTAATTGATTTATTATTAAAAAATTTAAATCCTAACTAACTTTCTAATGGCTAGTTCTTAATGGCACATTGTCCTGAGGATGAACCACATCGACCAAATCCTAATAATGTGATTAATCCGAAAGACATTTTTCTCTACTTTGAATTTGTTACTAACTTGTGAATAGGATTAGTTATGATACCATGGCTTATCAATACCACATACCCAAAAACCGTAACTTATTTCACAATCAAAATATTTTATAATAATATGACATTATTCTTAACCTTGGATATTCACCCCCACTTTACAATGGATATTATTAACATGTAAATAGGTTTTGTTACAATACCATGGCTTATCAATACCAAATACTGAGAAACCATAATTTATTTCACAATCAAAATATTTTATAATAATATGACATGATTCTTAACCAGGGATATTCACCCCCACTTTACAGTGGATATTATTAACATGTAAATAGGTTTTGTTACAATACCATGGCTTATCAATATCACGTGGTCAAAAAAACATAACTTATTTCACAATCAAAATATTTTATTTGAATTTATTTTTATAACATTTTTTAATTAAATCTAAAAGGAAAGGGTTATCCTTCATATCTAAACCCTCTACCCCACCACTACTAAAATGATTCCCATAGAAATTAAATCAAGGTTTCAATAAAATTAAAAATGAGAATACTTTATATATAAAGATGTGAAATATATATAATATAAATAATATTACTAAGAACCAACATAGATCCATCTTAACTAAAGACCCAAGCGATGAGAGCAAACAAATTGACTAACAATGATAGAGGAAAAATAGTGCATGATTGTTTTACATTTTTCGTTATTGTATTTTCTTTGATATGATTCGTCCAAAATATAGGCTTAATATTTTACAACCAATTGAGCTTTTTTAATTTAGATACTATCTTAAACACAATATCATGGAATAAAATTTAAGAGGGGAGGGGAGGGGAGATAGTGACAAATTTGGAGGGCGGAGAGAGAGAGAGTGATGGGGGAGAGAGGGAGGGAGGTGGGAGAGACATAGAGTGAGAGGAAGGAAGACAAATAGGAGGGTAGAGAGAGAAGGAGAGAGGGAGAGAGAGAGAGAGAGAGTTGGAGGGGGGAAGAGAGGGAGGAAAGAATAAAGACATGGAGAGATAGAGGTGGAGAAAGAGAGGGAGTGACAAGGGAGAGATGGGGTGAGAGTGAGGGCGAGAGGAGAGGAGAGAGATAGGGAGAGAAGGGGAAGGGAGAGAGAGGGAGACACAAAGATGGAGGGGAGAGAGTGATGGGAGGGGAGAGAAAAAGGGAGGTGGAAGAGAATGACCAAGAGAGGAAGGAAGAGAGAGAGGAGTCAATAGAGAGAAGGAGAGAGAGAGAGGGAGAGAGAGATGGAGTTGGAGGAGCAGAGAGAGGGAGAAAGATATGGAGTTGGAGGGGGAGAGAGAAGGAGGGAATAAGAAAGAGACATAGGGAGGAAGGTGCAGAGAGAGAGGAAGTGATAAGGGAGAGATGGAGAGAGAGTTAGGGAGAGAGAAGAGCGTGGGGGAAGAGGGAGAGAGAAGAGCATGGGGGAAGAGGGAAAGGAGAGTGAGAGGGAGAGAAGGGCAAGAGAGAGAGAGTGTGTATGTTTGGGGGGTGAGATAGAGAGGGAATAAAAAAGAGACACATAGATACGAATATAGATACTATAGAGTATTATATAACCAACCTAGATCCATTTTAACCCTAGATCTATCAAGCGCCGAGAGTGATCAAATATCGCGAGGTGAAAACCTTTCCTCAAGTTTTGCATTCAAAAAATAGGTTTGCACCTCAAGAGATTTGATCCCTCTCGGCACTTAATAGATCTGGGGTTAATATGGATCTAGGCTGGCGTAAACATTTTGACTCGATCAAACTACACAAAAAATTGATAAATAAAATAAAATAATAATTATATTTATTAATTAAAGCATTCTAATGTCGTCAATTGCATCCCCTATGGGGAGGCCATTATTTTTCTTTTGTATCGAATTACTATTTATAGTGTTGTTGTGAACTGTTTATAGTGTTTTTGTTTTGGACTGTTCATAGTTTTTATGCTCAGTTTTGTCTGCTACCTTAAATGGTGATCAACAATCATATGGAATGCTTAAATGCATAAACGATGTAACTTCTCAATATTAATGGAAATTTCAAGAGGAAAAAAAAAATTGAGGAAAAAAATGTCATCAATTGCATACAAATAAAATGAAATTATATATATATATATATATATATATATATATATATATATATATATATATATATATATATATATATACTAACCTAGATCCATCTTCACTCTTGATCTACTAAGCACTCAAAGGGATAAATTCTCTTTTCACTGTAAAAGAAGTCTGCACCTCAATAGATTTGATCCATCTAAGTCCTTGATAGATAGGAGTCAAGATAGATCTGAGCTGGTTTAATTTAATAATTACCCTCGTCTTTTTAGTATTAATATCATAATGACCAAATCTCTTATTTTATTATTTATTTTAATATTATTTTAGCATGTAGATTTTTACAATTAAAAATATAAAGTTGATATACTTTTATGGAATTGTGTGCTCTGGTCCCCTAATACTTCACCCATCTTCAAAAATATAAAAATAAAAACTAATAAGTATTTATTAATAATTAATTTGTTAGTAGAAATTCTTTCGGTAATAATCACATGCAAAAGAACGAGGTCGACGCGTTTCGAACCAACCAGTGTGGTTCATCATCAGGACTATGTGAGAGATCAGATCCAGACACTAAGTATAAATAGATGTAGAGATGGCTCAACTAGCCATTAAGATAACGGCTAGTTTGACTTAGAAAAAGTAAAAATTTCATTATATATTTATTTAATTTATTAATTAATTAATTAATTTATATTCTTAATTAATTTATTATTATTATTATTTTAATTTATTATACAATTAATTGACCAATTAAATAATACAATGGTAAGTAATTTAACAAATCTAGGTGTATATATGCAAATTTTGATTAAATAATATAATAAACATTTATACAATTAATTCTTTATTCATGAAATCTAATTAAAAATAAACCATCTATCATATAGTCAAACATAGTCAAAAAAATAAATAAATAAAATAAAATAAATAAATAAATTAAAAAATATAAATAAATAAATAAAATATAAAAATAAAGAATAATTTATTTATTTATTATTATTATTATTATTATTATTATTATTATTATTTTTAAATAAAAATAAAAATAAAGATAAATAAAAATAAAATAAAATAAAAGTAAATTAAAAAATAAAAATAAATAAATAAAAATAAATTATAAATATAAATTAATAATAAATAAAAATATATTTTATTTTATTTTAATTAATTATTATTATTATTATTATTATTATTTATTATTATTATTATTTATTTTATTTTTTTATTTATTTTTTTATTTTTTTAGCAAATAAAAATATAAAAATAAAATAAATAAATAAATAAATAAATTTCAAAAAAAAAAAAAAAAAATGTCAAGAATATAAGGCAAGAATCCAGCACCTGCTAATATTCCAACCATCTTCTCTATTGAGATTAACGGGCCTTTTTTCAATTTCAATAGCCTCTCGCAACTTACGATGATGGAAATGGTCGATTCTAGCAATGACCTTAGCATCTTCTATGCAAATATGATGGTTAGTCTTTACTGCATGCTCAGCTAAGGCGGACGAGCGAGATCTTCTATGCTTGATATCAGCAGCATGCTCACATATCTTTTGATTAATTGACCGACCCGTCTCACCAATGTAAGGAGTTCCACAGGAACAGGGAATGATGTAGACACCTTTTCCATCCCTGGGGTCAATCAGATCTTTAACCGATTTTAGAGAACTACGAATTGTATTAAGGGGCTTGAAGTAAGAGGATACCTTATGCTTTTTAAGGATTTAATTTAATTTTAGATTAAATTAAATAATATAAAATAGAATTAAAATAAATAAATAAAACTATTATTATTATTATTATTATTATAAAATGGTCAAAATTGGTTTAAGATATAAATGAGAGTAGAAAAAATATTAATAATTATAATTCCCAACAATAGTTTAAGAAATAGAGTTAAACTAGAATAATTATAATTAAATAAATAAATAAAAATAAATTAACCAAATCAAACAAATAAAAATAATACAAAATAAATTATTCAATTAAAAATAAAACACGAAATATAAAATAAATTATTCAATTCAAAAGAAAATATGAAATGAGAAGAGATGGGGTGAAAATGAAAGAAGAAGAGGGGGTTTAATTATATAAGTAGTATTAAATAAGAAGTATTAAAATATAGAAAGATGTTAAAGTTAAAAGAGGTTATTAATTATTTATTAAGGAGAGTTAAATTAGAATAATGATAATTAAATAAAATGAATTAGAATAAATTAACCAAATCAAATAAATAAAAATATAAAATAAAATAAATTATTCAATAAAAAAATAAGAATGGAGTTTTGCTTGGTTCATTTGTTTTTGTTTTCAGATTGTGGGAGATAAGGAGGGTGTTGCAATTAGCGTGGAGCATGGAGTATGTACAAGCTACCAATCTGTGCATGCTTACTCAGTTGAAGAATTTATTCTAAGTAGTTATCGTTGGATGGAGGGGATTACAATGTAACTCTGATAAAGGAATTTGCTGCATTGTCTGGGACCCTAGCGAAAAGGCATTCAAAGATCCACATAGCAGCTGGTTTGTAGGGGTAAGGTGAGTTGAAGCATTAATCATGCTTGTGGTAAGCGGTAATTGGACAGTTTTGGACATGCTTGGAAGGATTTTGGTAAGTTTATTTGTTAGTTTCTCTACATGTAATTGGTTCTTCCTGACCCATTCTATGGTGGTGTGTTTCAATTACTTTATATTAAATTTATTTTGGACAAATTTAATGTTTTGTGAGCGAACCAATTCAAGACAGTCTTGTCTCTAGTGCTATGGTGGCTAGGAAATAGGTATTTTGGGGTTATTGTGGTGTGGGGGTTTGCTTTGGAAGAGACACTCTCAGTTTGGGTGGGACTCTGTTGCACTTGTTGAGTGGGGGAAATTTCGCTAGCTCAAGGTGATGGATGTGTTTTTGCCGAGGTTGGTTGTGCCATCCCTCAACCAGGGCTTCTGGTGATAGGGCCTAGGTTAAAAATCATAGTGTACCACTAGGGTTGGTGCCTTGGTGTTCAGGGTGTAATGTTGTGGTGGAGGTGTCGAGCCCATAGGGGATGGGGCCTCATGGTCCTCCAAAGGGAAGGGTTGGTCAAGCGGGCGTAGAGGATGCTTAGGGGGGCATGAGAGTTGAGATAGGAGGAGATTTGGAGAATGTACATGCCCAATCCTCAGGCTGCATTGTTCAGAAATTTTCTTTGTACTCCTTGGACATGAAAATTCGACTCATCATGACTATGTTGGAGGACATAAGACAACAACACCATGACAACTACAATGCATTGACTGCATTTCTTGATGATCTGCAACAAAATCAATGGGACGTCCTTGATCACCTGGCATCTCTACGAAGGATCCAGAGGCGCACCAATGACCAATTAGATGACTTGGAGGTGCATCTTGCCCATGTGGAATATCATGCCCATCGAGATTTTGATCATCCAATTGCTCCTCGTGTTGTTCATACATTGAATTTACCTCAAAGTTATGTTAGTTGGTTGTCTATTCATTTTATTTGTTTTTTGGGTTATTTGGCTAGCTAGTTTATGGTCTGTATGTAAAGTGTGTCAAATTTTCCTCAGATTTTACATTTCTCTTCTGGCCAACAAATCTAGTTGGGTTGAGGCTAGGAGAGCGAGGGTCATTCTAAGTACAAATTGTAACAATTCGAAGAATTAATAGAACTTTTTTGGCCGTCAATTTCTTTTATTAATTTAGATTATTAGGATGAAGAAGGATTATGTTAACAATACTAAGATTAAGAGATAATAAATTAGATTAAGAAGGTATTAAAAATAAAATAAAATAAATTAAGAAAAAATGAGGAAATTGTATTATATTAGAATTATAATAAGAAATAATTAAAATGAAATTGGGATTAAAATATTGAAAAGGGACTTAATTAAAATATTATTAAGGATTAGACTATATTAAAAAAGAATAAATAATAAAATATTTTTGAAGAAAAAATAATAATAAAGAAAGAGAGAGTTGATGGGAATTGAAAGGAATGGACAAGGTGAGGATCAGGTAGAGGGTGAAGTGTTTGCCCGAAATGTTCAACATCATATTTTAATAAGAGTTGTCTAACTTATAGACAAAATAACATTTTTCAGTTGAATCCAATGATATTATTTCAAGCATGGTTGTGATTTTTTGTTGTTTAAAATACATTTTTGAATGTATAAATGGATTCAACACCCTGAAAAAAAATCCCCGGGTACTCAAATTCTATAGATTAAGCAACTTAAACTCAAGTTTTTAGAAATCTCTGCCATATTTTTTTTTAAATTAACCAGAAAATAAAAATGCTCTGAAAAATACCATTTCATCTATAAGTTAGACTATGCCTTTTCATACTATCTAATTTTTTATAATAATAATTTATCATTTCTCTTTAGCTTTATTATCATTTTATATTTTAATTTAATACTAATTAATATATTTTATTTTTAAATAATTAATCCCTTCTCTTTAGTATCTATATCAATTTGACCAAACCTATTTTATTATTTTAATTAATCTTTCGTTTCAATTCTTATAATTTATTCATTTATTTTATTTTATTTTAATTATAACTATTATAATTTAACCCCTTCCTAAATTAATAATTATTAAATCATCAACATTTTCTTTCTTCTCATGTTTCTTTTTTTTTAATAGTGTCGGGTGCTATTTTGTATTTCAAAAAAGAGAAGGAAAAATTTCCTTGGTTACATAGTAGAGTTTTGCGGAGCAACTGAGAAAGTAACTACAACAAATGTTACATCTTCTTTGTTCCTACAATTCAGAAAGTACTAGAATGTAGATAATGCATATATGCGGGCAAACTGTGAGAGCATAAAGATAAACTTAAAATACATGCTTTAAGAAGAGGGCAGAGATCAGTCGATGCTTATATGGTGCCTAGTTGAGGCATTTGTGTTATACTCATTACTTGAATTTCTCACATTGTTAGAGCTGGAGATTGGGGCTGAGCGTTTCTCGATCATGTATTTGAGGATCTAAACTGATTCTTCAACATGGCACACCGGTTGGAGAGGTTGTCAAACTGTCGCTGAAGGGAAGTTTCCCTGTGAAGGAAGACTTTCACATCTTCTTGCTACCTTTCATCCAAGATTTTCACATCTGCTTGTTTCTTTTCATCGAGAATCTTCTGATGAGCACGGATCTAGTCCAGCTCGGCCTGCAAGTTCACATAGTGGAAACAGTCCTCGCTGCGAGCCATATTAAGGGGAGGGAGAGTAGAAAAGGGAGGGGAATAAAGGGGAAGGAAGGGACAGCAAAAAATGCGGAGCAGGAGATAAAGGGGAGCGAGATGCGGGAGGAGGTAAGAGGGGGTAGAGGATATGGCAAGAGTTGTGAAGGGAACGTGGGCTAGGAGACTAGCACGAGAAGAGGAGGGAGAAGTGTAGCTATGTGGGCGCAGTAGGAGGAGCGCAGCGAAAAAAGCGTAGCAGACAGAGAAAACAGCAAAAAACGCAGCAGAGAGAGCAGATCGAGGGTGCATAAGGATAGGGAGGGAAGAGGGATAAATAAGATAGCGCAAGGAGGGAGGGACGGGTGGGAGGGAGACCTGAGGGAATAAAATCATAGGAAAGGTATGGGAGAGGATATGAAGGAGTCTGCAAAATTCAGGATGGTCAAGGGATAGAATCCAAGGATGCTTGGAAATAGTCTTTATCCAAATCATGGCAGAGGCATGTAATAAAGATCATTATTGCAAAAGATCTGCCCTGAGGAGCGAGCACAAGATTTATTTGCAAGAGTGTCTGCATCTTTGATGTTCTTTCGAAGGATGTGGTAGTAGGTGATTCCTTCCATGCCTTTTGAAAGATTGCGGCGTCTGCTAATGATTCGATGAAGATCCATATTACTTATCAGATGATCATGAATCATCATATTGATGATGATGGAGGAATCTCCAAAAACCATTATGTTAGAGATGTTGAGAGCCTTTAACTGATAAAGGCCTTGGAGGAGGGCGTAGGCTTCTACTTTATGGTTGGAGAGGGAGCCAAGACCCCATTCAAAGGAGACTGTACTTCTGCCATTTTCATATTTGATGATGCTTCCAACACCTGCAATGCTCAGATTTGATTTAGAAGCGCCATCAAAAAATAGAGTGGGCCTTGCACATCTGTCCATCCATTCAGCAAATTCTTTTTCATTGAGCCGGATCTTACAGTTAAAAGCAGTTCGAAGGGGCTGTTGAGAGGGGGGCTTATGAGTGCTGAGGTTGATCAAGAGATTGCCAAGGAAGTCCCTTTCTTCTACATGAAGATTGTCGATGTCAATTTTGTTGTTGTTCTTGGAGGTCATTGTTTCAAACGTTAAGCTCCAAGCTTTTATGCAGACCTTCCTGCATGAGGGATCTTTGTTACTAAATATCCTTATCTTCCTTGAGAGCCAAATATTCCATATGAGTACGTAGGGAAAAGTTTTCCATACCCTTCTTGCTAGATTGCTCTTTTTTTCCCCATGGGTAGTTGCTCTTTCAGGTTTGGATTGCCTCCGAAATAGTGTTATTCTGGTCCCAATGTGGCTGATAAAAGGGATTTAGATCAATCCAGAAGCGAGCAGCAAATGGGCACCCTAAGAAGAGATGAGGCATTGTCTCCTCAGCCCCGAAGCAGTTGGGGCATTTGGAAGGGCCAAGCACACCTCTTTTTTTAAGATTTTCTGCAGTGAGGATTTTCCCTTTAAGTAGCGTCCATATGAAGATCTTGATCTTGGGAATAGCTTCCGATTTCCACACTGTTTTCCAAATAGGCCAGATAGGTGAGGGGTAGTTGTCACTGTAGAGATGAGTGTAGGTAGCTTTAATGGTGTATGCAACGCCAGAGGGGTCCCAACGAAAGCAATCCATGCCATATTTTTTCAAAGGAGTAGCGCCATGAAGGAGATTTTGAAGGTTGCGGAGATCAGCCTCTAAGTGAGCAGGGACAGTGGGGAAAAGCCAACCGGTTCAGATTTGGGAGTGGCTGTCCCATTTAGAAATGTGACTCAAGATATTTAGGCCCCGCTTATGGAAATGAGAGAGGATGCGGTGTGTATCAGGTCTGTCCAGAAGAGGAGTATGACCCATAATTTTGTCTTTTCCAATGTTGATGTTGTTGCCCCAATTGAAACTTTGGAAAGGTTTTGGGCTAAGAAAGGAATGGCTTTCTTGCAGAGCACCCAGATTTTAGAGCAGGGTATATTAGGGATGTCTTGCTCAAAAATATGTTGCCGGGAAGAGTTGAGAAACTTGGATTCCAAGACTCTCTTCCACCATGCTTGCTGCCCACTGATTAAACTCCAAACAATCTTCCCACCAAAAGCAATGTTCAAGAGCTTGGAAGAGTGAATTCCTATCCCTCCCTAATTGTAATCTTGCATAACCTGTCTCCACTTGACAAGGTTGAATTTTTTCCTCTCATTTTTGCCTCCCCGCTAGACAAAGTTCCTGAGGATAGCTTCAAATTTGTGATGAATGCTAGCAGGGGCTTGAAGGAGAGTGAATTGATACAGATGCAAAGAAGAGAGGCCAGATTTGAGGAGAACAATGCGCCCTGCAAGGTTTAGCCAAGAGGAGCCCCATTGCTAAACTTTTTTCTTCATTTTGTCTATGAGGATGTCCCCAACTTCAAACTTTAATGGACCAGCACTAGCACGCATTCCCAAGTAAGTGAAGTGGTCCCAATTTAATTTGTAGGGGACCCCAAAAATATGTGCAATGTTGTGAATAGTTTGACTAGTAACATTCCAACCATATATGCAGCGTTTTTGAAAGTTGACTAGACCTCTGGAATATAGCATGAATTTATCCAGGATGGATTTGAATCTTTGAGCTATTATATTGGATGCGCCTCCCATCAAGAGAGTGTCGTCAACAAATTGTGAGTGATTCATATTTTTTACACCATTGCCAAATTTGATGCCAGTAATAAGGCCAGCGCGCCGCATGTGATCTAAAGCCCTACTGAAGGATTGTAACGTGAGGATGAAGAGGTAAGGAGAGAGAGGGCATCCATGTCTGAGGCCACGAGATGAATGAAAGGAGGGAGCAGGTCTACCGTTAATAAGGGGGGAGACCCAAGGATTGGAGATGCAAGCATTAACGAGGGAGATAAAATTTGGGTCAAAGCCCATTTTCAGGAGGACGAAGTTAAGATAGGAGTTCCTGACCCTATCAAAGGCATTGGCCAAGTCAAGCTTGAGGATAAAGCATTTTTCCTTGCAAGTGATACTAGAGTGGATAGCTTCTTGGACGAGGAGAATCGAATTAGAGATTTGCCTTTGAGAGATAAATCCTCCTTGATCTTCAGAGATGAGGCTATGGAGAAAAGGCTTGAGGCGCATGGCAAGGATTTTAGTAATGAGTTTGTAGGAGGATTTGCAGAGTGAGATGGGTCTAAAACAAGAGAAGGAGGAGGGGTGGTTTTATTTGGGGATTAGGGCAAGGAAAGTAGAGTTGGTATAGCCCCCAATTTTCTTCTTCCTTTGGACCCATTGTATCATTTTGACCAAATCCTTTTTTATAAGATCCCAATGATTCCTGTAAAATCTGATAGAGAACCCATCTGGCCCAGATGCCTTATCTGGGTGCAAGGACCAAATTGCATGCTTGATTTCTTCCTCATCTATCTCTTTATTGAGGGTGTTGTTCATCTCCTCCGTGATCATAGCTGGAAGGTGTTGTAATAAATCTAAGTAGTCTTCCAGCTCTTTTGTTTCAGTTAGAAGAGCTTTGTAGTGCACGATGGCTGCAGCTTTGATGTAATCTTGGTCTATCTGAATTTTACCATCTGCGTCTATGATAAAAGAGATGTTATTTATAGACTTGCGGATAGTAGCTTGTTTGTGGAAAAAAGAGGTGTTCTTGTCACCTGCTTTGAGCCACAAATTTCTGGATTTGATTTGCCACTTCTCTTCTTCTTTCCCATTAATTATATATAGCTGCCAGTAAAGGTTTTTTTCATGATTGGAGTTTTCTTGATTGAGGCCTTGAATGTCGATGTTGCTATGGACAACGTCCAACTTGGTTTTAATTTCAAGCTTGGCTTTTTCAAGCTCCTTATAATGTAGTTTGGCCCATTCCTTCAGGGCCATTTTGGTTTTCTTTAATTTTGTTTCCCAGATGAAGGAGGGGGACCCTTCAATATGTTGCAGCCAAGTATTGCGAATCAATTGCCTAGCCTCAGGGATATCATTCCAAGGGGTTGTATTTAAAGGGGATGGGGCTGAGAGAGTGGTGGTCTCCAAGATCGAGGGTGATGGGGTAGTGATCGGAGGCCGAAAAGGGAGGAACATTGGAGGAAGCGATGGAGTAGTATGAGAGGGGAGGGATAGCAACTAAAAATATGTCAAGGCGCTCCATAATATTCCCCTTGCCTATCCTTCTATTGCTTCAAGTATATCTATGGTTTTTTGGAGAAATGTCGACCAAATCGTGGTCTTGCATGATGGTTTCTAGTTGATCTCTGGAGGGATCTGGGTTAAAAAAACCTCCCCTTTTTTCATTTGCATGGAGGATTAGATTGAGGTCTCCCCCAATGACAATATTGCTACTATCTTCATTATCTATATCTGCTTTGAGGTTGTTCTAGCAGAGCTCTTTGTCCCTATAGTGATTAGGGCCATAAACATTGTAGATGATGATTTCCTTATGATCTTTTTTGTTTTGCAACACTACTTTGATCCATTTTTGAGTTGCTATCGAGTTCTTTTTCTTCCATGTGGTGAAGTTCCAAAAGGTGGCCAGCCCACCTAAGGCACCCCTATATTTAGTTTGGGTGACCTCATAATACTTGAATTTTCCTATTATGGAATTCATCTCAGAATCTCCCTGCTTAATTTCCTGCAATAAAATAATGTCAGGCTTTTCCAGATTTAATAGGTCTCTTAGGGCTGCTATTTTGGAGGGGTGCCCCAAACCCTTGCAATTCCATGAGAGGGCTTTCATCATTTTAGAAAAGCAGAGTGGGAACCTGCCTTTCCTCCTTGATTCTTTTGTCCCGAATATTTACTATTTTTCCCCAGAATATATGTTTCAATGGGGTTTTGTGTTCCTAGAGCTATGTCCTTTTGGGCATTTTCTTCCCGCTGCTGCTTTGTAGATTTCCTTCCTGTCTTTTTTTTTTTTTTTTTTAACCAAATTTGCACCGTGTTCTTTCACCGAGTTTCTTGTGATTCAAACAGAGGAGGGGTTAGAAGAGGAGGAAGGGGGGTTAGGGTTTATGGGGGAGGGGCGAGGAGAGGAAGGCTGAGGGGGGGTAGTGAGGGGGGGGGTTCATATTCAGTGGGGGAAAGGGAGGAGAAGGGGTTGGAGGAGTCTAAATTGGAGGGAGGAAAATGCAGATCAACAGGTTGATGAGAAGATTCAAGAAGATTTAGAGAGGAGGAGGAGGGGGATCATATTTTGGAGGGGGGACTGAGGTGTTGCTCTTGGGGTTTGAGGCGATCTTCTTTTTCTTGCTAGTTTCCCATTGCAGGTCAGATTTAGGGCTTTCAATATCAATAACCTTAGAACATTTATTTGCAAAGTGGCCATATTCGTGACATACCTTGCATTTAAATGGGATTTGTTCGTAGTCGAGCTGCTGGATGTGTGTCCAATCATCAACTTTTAGCTTGATCACTTCAGGGAGGCCTTTACTGAGATCCACTTCAACACAGATCCTAGCACAGGCTTGCATGTTGTCTTTTGGCTTGCTCCGATCTATAAATTTTCCTACAACATTCCCAATAGCTCGAACAGAGTCATCTCCCCAGCGGTGCAAGGGAAGATGAGGAAGGCACACCCACACCGGGACAACGTTTGGTACATCAAGTTCAGGATCAAAGTTCGGCGTCTATTTGTTGAGATACAGTCCTCTGGTTTCCATAAAATACAACCCATTCCTGAAGATCAAGTCCTTGTCTTCTTTGGATTCAAAATGGAAGGTGAAATAGCCTCTGCCGCAGAATTGAATAGAGATTTTTCCATTGATTTTATCAGACCAGTTGCATTTGACCCATCTCTGAACAACCTTTGGAGAGGGCTAGAGTCTGGTAAATTGGCCGATGAGGCCCTTCTTAGCTATTGAAAGAGCAGCCATGCACGGGATGGAGGGAGGGAGGGCAACCTCCTGGATTCCATCAAGCTTTTTAACAAATTTAGAGATTATCGACCTAGGACTAAGTGGAGCCAACAATTTTATGAGATCAGAGAAGGCGAGGGTCTGGTTTGGAGGAGAGGCTGCCTTCGGGGTGGACTCCGGAGGGGCCATGCACAAGCGAGCAAGAATAGAGCAACAGGCTAGGGCACCGCAGCAGCAGAGCGCGGGCTAGCAGCGAAGGTCATTCTTCTCATGTTTCTTAGTGGTCATATACATTCTTTATTTAACCTTGGCATTGCAGTCTTCATATCTTCATTCTTACCTTTCTATTCTTGAAGATGGGTGAAGTTTTCACCCAAAACATCAAAGACCTCAGCTAGAACATAGAATACTTTAGAAAAATGTCTCAACATCATATTGTTAATTGTGAAAATATACATACTAAAATATATTTACCTTTTCTAGAAAAAGAGACTACCCATATCCTACCTGATAATTCCCTTTGCAACATTCACGCTTAAAGACATTATTAGATGGTTAAGTAATCACCCCAACCCTTTACCCCAATGTATGTACATGTGTTCCCTTGAGGAAGCCCATGATTCTAGATGCGAACCATTATTTTATTCTCTGGCCAACCACCTCTCTATTGCATAAAAACACCAATGCTAATACCTATACTCAGAGCAACGTGACAATATAACTTATTAAAGCCTTGGGTTGATCTTATTGC
The DNA here is from genome assembly GCA_034641835.2 of Pinus albicaulis. Taxonomy (NCBI): domain Eukaryota; kingdom Viridiplantae; phylum Streptophyta; class Pinopsida; order Pinales; family Pinaceae; genus Pinus; species Pinus albicaulis. The sequence continues at coordinate 769,992,630 of CM076580.1, read as the reverse complement.
CATATATACAAGCCACAATTTTTAATATTAAAGCATCTAGGTTGATAATATGTTTTCTTTACGTCAATATTGACACCACAGTCAGTCTATTACCAAATATTTGCAGTACCATGCCTTTAATTCTCATGTTACACCAACCCATGAAAATGCACCTATTTTTCACCTGCTCATTTTGAATGTGTTGTGATTGAGCTCTTTTTTGAGCTAAATGCCATATTTCTAACAATAGATTGGACATATTTGTTATTGTCACGTGTGGCTAGTTAGGGGTTTCCTCAGAGTCGTTTGTGAGTCGTCAAAACTCCCTATGGCTCCCACAACCATGCATATGATTCCTCTCTCTAGAAGTTTCTTTCTTATGTCTATCATATCATAGCTTGGGGATTTTTGAAATTGTCTTGAAATTTTTTTTAACTTACCTAAAACAACAAACCTAGCTTTGATTGTAACCAATCTTTGATTTGAAATGTCTACCTGAAGGAATTTGGTTATATTAGCACTTGCCACCTTCCAGGCTTCCAAATATTGTTATTCTTTGTCATGTTATCATTGCTTCATGTGATTTATGCATACTTTTGTTGGAATCTAATAGTATGTAGGCAATAATATGAAAAACAAGCAAATTTATTCTCGTAGTTCAAAACCAAATGATGTCTCTAATGTGGGCTACTTTATAACTTGTGCTACTCATCCACCCTTCAATTGTGCATAGAACATCAACAAGATGTTAATACATATATTGCTGTAGTTGTAAAAAAAACATTACATAGATTTTTGTTCTGCATGATAAGCAGCAACTAATGTTTCAATCTATTTTGATACACATTAATGATTAAACCCTCTCAATCACTAGCTTGCTTCCATTCTTTTAATCACTCCATCTACAATATATTTGTTTCAAGTACTTGAATTATTATACTATATAAGAGCTATGCAGTTTAATTTTTCATTAGTCTTAGTTTTTTTTTATCATGTGAACAAAGCAAATGGTGACATTATACGATTTTTTTTCTCTCTACCATAGATGAGTTTCTTCAATAGAAGTTCTAGAGGAAACATGAGGGGACAAAGGAGGGGAACAAAAGTATTATGGCATGAGAACAAGAATAAAAGAATAAGATTTTCCATCCATTTTGATGTTGATTATAATAATTCAATTAGTTAACTCAAACATGACATCTTTATCTTGGAGGACTCCCCCCTACTCCTTATGTGTCACATAACTCTCCTAAGCCACATCCTAGCATTATGGAGATCCTCGAGCCACATATACTATCATAACAAAAACTTTAGTGGCAAGATGGATGGGAAAAAAACCCTGCCAAACCAACCTCTGAAATTTCCCATTGGCCTCCACTTCTCAACATGATATTCCATCACCCATTGTTGTCCCCCAAATTCCATGAGCTTTCTTTCATATTATACACTTACCTAGACAAGAGCGTCCAATTTCCCTTACTAAAATAGAAAAGGAAAAAAAACCCATAATTGCCTCACCTGTTGTCTCTTCCACTCAAGCTACTTCAGTTCATTCAGATACCAGTACACCTAGGACTAAAAATGAGGGAGGAAAAGAGATTTCCTTCATAGAAATGCACCATGAGATATGTGAAGAAAGGCAAAGTGAAGAAAATAGGGAGGGTAATATTTTATACATGTATTCTAAGTTGTTTTGAATATGATATTTACTTGACGTTATGGATGCCTACTCTTTAGATTTTGGACATGTTTTATGACATTAACATCATATTTTTGGTTACATTGCTATATATGGGCATAAGGGAGACGCAAGGTTTTTGACATATATGCCATTTTGAAATTGTTCATAAATTCTCAGTATGATGTTTTATGACAATGACATACATTATTTGATGATACACTAAAATGATGCGGTGAATGATGATGAATGATGTTGAAAGTTTTATCATCCTACTACTTATAATTCCTTTTTATGGCAGTTACAAGGCGATATTTTAATGATATATTTGAATGGAAACGAGCTTAATGGGACCCTATTTACTTAAAATAAATAAGTAAATAAAATATTAAAATTTTCCATAAAAATATCTTCTCCTAAATAAATAAATAAATAAGAAAAAAAAAATATTGTTAACTAAATAAATTTAAAGAAAAATAAAGCAATTACCTTGTAACTTATTGAAGGGGATTACAAAAGGAGCAAGAGGCTATTAAGGAAAATACTTTTTTTAAGAAGTAAAGGGACGTACGCTATATGCTTAAGTTTTCATTTTTCCGATGATACAAGTTATTTTCTAAGTGAGGAACCTAAATGACTTGTTGACAACATAAAATTTTTGAGTGAGAATTAGGAGGGGGTGATTACATCATTTTGTTGTTTGTGCCTATAAAGTTGTTTTAATATTTTTGTATTTTTTCTCCATTTTAGAAGGTCTAATTATTTTCAATGCTAATAAATGTACTATTTGTAGAGTTCTAATTAAGATGGTCTTACTAAAAGGGTCCAAACTAGAAACTTTCATATTGTTTACATTTTTCATGGAACTTGGTTACCTTTGATGCATATTTAACATGTTTTTCTTTTAAAGTCATTTTTTGGTCTAAATTTTTGCAAAAAATTGAAAATACGGTTGGTTGTTGTTGTGGAAAAATGGCAACAAGAAAATCGTGATTTAATTTCCCCTTGAATTAAATTACGAGAAAATTGCAATTCCACATCACAAGACAACTTGTACGAGTTAACTAAGTTAGTTTCACTTAGTTGGCTCACATAATTTGAGTTGAGGGCCTAACTTGAGTTGTGTAGAGTGACTCCTAAATTTTAGGAGCCCAGGTTGAGTTTATTTTGAGTTGTAATTGATTAATTCAAAAAATCTGAATTAGAGTCAACTAAACTAGTTCCAACTGTTGGAGGAACTAGTGGGAGGTCCAGTAGTGGGGTGTGTAATCTGTGGTCAACCAGTTAACTGATAAATCAACCATAAGTAACTCATGCATATGTGATCCATGAGTTACCTAGTTGAGATTGGAGTTCAAGGGTAGTGTACTATCAATTGTATAATCATCCAAATTGTATAGGTGGTGTATGCAGAAAGAGGAAGGCCTATGATAGATTACGTATTTGTGGATGCAGAATTTCCTTAATTAATAGGGGCTAATTCCCAAGGAAACAACGTAAGGAAATAGGTGCTTTGGCAAGAAAAATTGGCCAAGGCTTGTCTAGGAAGCAGAGAGACAAATAAAGATAGTGTAGAGGTTGCTCGAGCTTGAGAAAAACATTGTAATCTTCTCATATTTTTTGACTAATGCAATATACAGATAGCAGGGGGTTTTAGTTGTGCCTTTTCCCAATAAATAATTGTGTAATGTGTTGATTGAATTCTTTCTCTTGTATGCTTCGTGATTTCCTGTTCGTTTAATTGCTTCCGCTAATGAGTAAAGTAGATTTAATTATATTGTTTTCGTAAATTACAATTTAGCTGTTTGAATCTACAAGGAATTTTTGCATGGTATCAAAGTTGAAATCACTATAGAAAAGAAGAATACAAAGTTATATTTGCAGGAGGAATGAGTTTTTCAGATCTATTCTTCAGACCTAGCAGCAGGATCAGAATGGCGTTATATGATCTGAGACTCGAGTATGCCCTTGAGGGTAGCTCGAATTACATTTCTTAGAAGGAACAGATGGAAGCAATCATGGTAGATAATGGGTTGAAGGAATACATTGATAGCAATGTTCTGAAACCAGAAACTGCGAATGCATAGGCTCTATCAGAATGGAAGAAGAATGTAGCCAAGGTATGAAGGATCTTACTGGAAGGAGTTTAAGATCATATTGTCTCGAACCTCCATAGGAAGGAGACTCCATATGCAATGTGGAAGGCCTTGAAATAAATGGAGTCAGAATAATAGTGACCACAGGAAGTTGGAGCTAAAGGACAAGCTTCGGAAAATCAAGATGTAAAAGGGTGACACAATACCACAGTACTTGAGAAAGTTCACCTAATGTCGAGATGAACTTGGGAGTGTTGTTGTTATAGTTGTTAAAGATGATTTGGTTAGCCTAACACTTCTAGGCCTTCCTAAGAGTTAGCTACTAGGATTCGGTAAATGGGAGGGAGAAGCTACCAAAGTGGGAGTGTTTGTGGTCTAACTTGGTGCAATAAGAGATAAGGCGGAACACCAGAGATGGACGCTCATCCAAGCATGATGAGGAGGATAATTGTGCCTCGGATGGAAAGGGAAAGGGAATAAATCCAAATCCAAAGGAGATTCTAGTCAGTGAAGCAAGAAGAAGGACTTGTCGAAGATTAAATGTTTTAATTTTCATGAGTGTGGACACTATGCCACAAAGTCTCTGCACAAGAAGGCCGACAAGAAGCACTCAGGAGGAGTGGAAGGTGAAGCTCTTTATTCACAATTCGAGTTCGATTTCACTCGCATTGCATGCATGGTGACATCGGTGATGGGTAATTTGTGGTACCTGGATAGTGGAGCCTCATTCCATATGACTGACAACAAATAATTTTTCAGCAACTTGGAGGAGAAGGACCTCCAGATGCACATCGAGATGGGAAATGATGGAAGTTATAGTGCGACTGACATAGATACTATTACTTTACAGAGGGAATCTAGTTCTCCTCTCACACTAAAAGATCTCATGTATGTTCCAAGTTTTAAGAAGAATTTAGTTTCAGTTGTTATGTTGGAAGGTTGTGGCTACGATGTGATATTTAGAAAAGGAAAGGATTTCCTTCGTCACATAGCCATGGGACAAGTGAAGTGAATCAGGATTCAGGTGAAGAACCTCTACAAATTGGATGTAGAAGATTGTGCTACTTTGAGCATGAAAGCAGAGAAGGTGCAAAGCCGATACATTAGTGAATTATGGCACAGGCGACTTGGCCATTTGCACCATGGAGCTTTGAATACCATGCAACAGATTTCTACAGGACTTCCCAAGGGTTCACTAGAGCAGTGTGATACGTGTAAAGGGTGTACATTGGGGAAGTACACCAAAGCCACCTTTCATGATAAGGCCAGTTGAGTGCAAGTGATCCTTGAAAGAGTTCACTAAGATGTGTGTGGATCATTCTCAACAGCCTCCACGACCAAGCATAGGTATTATGTGATATTTGTAGATGATTTCTCACGTAAGTGTTGGATATTCTTCATGCAGAAGAAAGGCTATACATTCTCAAAATTTTGTGAATTTAAAGAACTTGTTGAGAAAGAAACATGAAGGAAAGTGAAGGCTCTTAAGAGTGATAATGGCAAATAATATGTGTAGTTTAAGAAATTTTGTGCATCAGAAGGCATTCGACGAGAGTTAATAACACCCCATAACCCAAAATAGAATGGGGTTGCTGAAAGGAAGAAAAAAAGTATTATGGGAGCTGCATGGGCGATGTTGCATGATTAGGGCCTACTGTTGCACTTGTGGACTTATGCATGCAACACAACGATATATGTGCATAATATGAGTTCTCATTGAATTCCTGGGATGAGTACACCAGAAGAAGCTTTTTCAGGTAAGAAACCAAATGTGTCACACTTCAGGATCTTTGGTTCATCAGTTTACTATCATGTTTCCAAGGATGCAAGGAAAATCTAGAACCAACAACTGAGTTGGGCATATTTGTGGGGTACACAGCTGATACATCACAATTATCGGGTGTACATGCCATCTCACATGATGAAAATTGTTCGTAGAGATGTGAAGTTCTATGAAGAGAAGGTCATGAGATGTTCCCTTGAGAGGGAGCTTCAGTTGCATGCAGATGAGAAGCTTTTAGCTCAAAGGAAGAACCTCAAGGATGTTTTGGAGCAGCCACAAGCAGAGGAGCAAAGAGTGGAAGTGTTGAAAATGGCAACAAGAAATATTGAAAATGGCACCCATGAGGCTTCTAGTTTATTTTTCCCTTAATTAAATTAGAAATAAATTGCAATTCCATGTCACAAGACAGCTTGTAAGTGTTAACTGATTCATGAATACTTAGTTAGCTTAGTCAATTTGAGTTGAGACTCAAACTGGAGGCATGTAAGTTCACTCTAAGCTTGATCCAGGTGGATATTGGTAGCCACCCGCCTATTCCACCTAGTCAGTTTCATCAGTTTTATTTTTACTATTTTAGAATTTTTCGGGTCCTGAACTTCTGGAGTTTTTTTGAGGCCCTAAACAACATATTCCTCGGAGAGATCTTTCTAACAAGGTATCATATGCGCGAAACGAAGATACTATGACCAAGTTACAACTCTAAGAAGTTGGCTGCCCAACTAACCCTAACAGGGCCCATAAACTCTTGGTGTTACATCTCCTCAGATTAGGGTTTTGGTTGTTTAGGTTTTTATATTATTGTTCAATAATAAAAAGTCCCTTGAGTCTCATTTTAACACAATTCAGAGGCATGTATCCACCACATCTCTTCTCAGAGATAAGCTACCATCGCCCTAGCTAGTTTATGTCCATTCTATCTATAAGCATATTTCATTCATTTGATATTAATGAAATAAAGTTTTATTTTTGATACATCTCTATGTTTATGTTTATTTCTATATTTTATTCCGTTCCTACATAAATCCAGATTTAGGTTACGGCTCCATGAGGGTTTGAAACATGTTTCAGTTTCAATATTTTGCAGTAATCTTCAGTAAACTTCATGCAAGTGTCATAGTCTCCACAAATGATATTAGAGAGTTCAAAATATCTCATTTGAAATTATTTTTTATTATCTCAAATGGGTTTTTTATGGAATTTGATTTTGTTTCCCAGTTTGAGAGATATAAGCAATTGAAGTTACACATGTCTGGAACATTGTGCCGCCGCGCGTCCTATGAGTTTGTGGAATGATTTTCTCACCCCACAGGTCATAAAATTTCAAGTGTCTTATATCACTGGAAATATCTATTCAATACCTCAAATGGGTCTTTGATGAAATTTGATTTCATCACCTATAGCGTGTTTCTAGATCTAGATCTGGATTCATTTCAACCAAGATCTAGGTCAAAGTTTTAGGGGGTATAGTTGCAGTTTATTTGTGAGCTGTAATTAGTTAACTCATTTATTTGAGTTAAAATGAGTCTAACTAGTTCTAACTAAGATATGAGCTAGTGATAGGTCCAATGAATTAAATTTGATTTAATTCACAAGCAGTGATCAATCAGTTAAGTGATAACTCGCTATAAATAGGTGTTGCATGTCAGTTCTAAGGAAGACCCAATTGAGATTGGAGTTAAAGTGAAGAGAATTATTAGTTGTATAATTAGAAAATTGTATAGGTGGTGCATGTAGTCAAAATAAGGCCTAAAATAAATCATTCCTTAATTAGAGAGAATTTCCTTTAAAAATATGAATGAAGGCACAAGTTTAATCATTGTTTTGGTGACCACGAGTTGGTGAGATCAAGCAATCGGAAGCAAAAGTTTGTGCATGGAGCTTGTGAGAGAAAGGCGTGCCAAGAGAAGCTTATGCATAGGTTGGTAGTGAGACAGTCAGCAGAGTGCAAAGGTTTCTCAGGAAAGTAAATAACATTGTATTGTTTCATGATCTTGTCTTTATGCAATATATAGATAGCGGGGTTTTGAGTAGTTGCTTTCCTCAAATACATCTTGTATTTTGTGATTGATAATTTCTTTCTCTTACTTGTTATGTGATAGTGTGATCAAATTTGGTTTCCGCAAATTGTAGAAGGATTTAGTATTATTTTTTAGTACATTACAAGATCATTTGAATACCTTTGGATAATTTCTACATGGTATCAGAGGAGGATTTTTTTGGGCGGTGAGTTTGCAGAGAAGATATGAATTTTTTTGGTGATTTTTTTTTTTCAAAAAAAATAGCATATCTGTATTCCTTGTGAAAATATACCCAAATTAAAAAAAAAAATCAGTTGAATCGGAGTTCGGATGAGGGAGATATCGTCGATTTAAAATCAACTCTTTTTTTCAGAAAATTTTGTGATGGCGGGACAATTACAACATGTGTGAGTCAAGAAACTATATGCACTTAAGGTACTAGATGTGTTGAATTTTGCAACAAGAAACAATGAAGGAGGCATCTTGAAACATCATCCTTGATCCTAGTTGGAAAATAATCACCTAAACTAGGTGGGGCCCACACAGGCTATTTATAGGTGTATGTCTATTTTTAGACATGGTGAACATATTCTATATGTAGTAGGAGGCTATTTGTAGATGGTTGGTCAAATGTGAAACATAGATGAGATTCTATTTTTAGAAGAATGGGCGAAGTCTATTTATAGATCGTTGATCTAAAAATAGATGCATGTCGATTATTATTAGCCCTTAATAATAATCAGACTCTAAATATCAACTTATTCTCTTAAAGCACTTTATTTTAGTATACAAATTTGGAAAATCAGTCGGCTGAAGGAATTACAAAATTCCTAAGGGTTTACTGGAGTTCATGCATGTAGGACTCAGTTAGAACTGAAGTGGCAAAGTTATGACAGAGTTGGAAGAGTAGTTCATGGAGTTGTATTTAGTTTAACTCAGTTAGACTCGGTTGAGCTAGTTGTATCTAGTCTAATTGAATGATACACTAGTGAGAGTGGAGTGAATTAATTAGTTAATTAATTCAAAAATAATAACTCATTAATCAACTGAAAAATACAACAGTTAACTATAGTGCATGTCAGATCCAGTGGAGACCCAGTGCAGAGATAGGTGAAAGGGTGAGATAGACTATCTGTTGTGACCATAGTGATGCATGGATTACATCTATATATACATTGGAGTTTCCAATGATAATCACACAGTCAAGGAGAGTGGGATTACATTGAATTGGTCTTTGTAATCAACTTGGATTGCGCGGTGGAGGCAGGCTAGTAGGAGGGCAGAGATTGGTGCATGTATTTGCATATTTCTTCTATGTTAGTGTGTGATGATTGTATTGTACTGAGAGCTTGATGTACTAAGCTTTGTATGAGATTGCTACATGATCTCCATGATACATAATATATGATAGTTGGGGTTTTCAGCTTCAGGCTTTCCCGTTAAACAATTGTGTTATGTGTGTTTTTATTGCTTCATGTGTTTTGCAATTGTTGATTAAATTTTCGCAAGAATTATAGTGGAAGGATATTGTTAGATCATGAGAGTCCGGATATATACATGCATATTGTATATAATTTCTACATGGTATCAGAGCTGTGTTATAGATTTTCTACATGGAATGAGAGCAGAAATTTTTGGGCGTGCGAGTTTGCAGAGAATATTTGAAATTTTTGGTGAAATATTTTTAGAAAAAAATAGCATATTTGGATTCCTTGCGAAAAATTACCCAAATTGAAAAAAAAAATTGGTCGAATCGGAGCTCGGATGAGGGAGATATCATTGATTTAAAATCAGCTCTTTTGTTAGAAAATTTTGCGACGGTGGGACAATTACAATGTACGCAAGCCAAGAATCTACATGCACTGAGGTACAAGATGTATGCAAAGCTTTGAGGAGAAAAGCAAAGGTTAGTGACTTGGTGGTTAAGAGGGAGCCTCTCAACATGCAGCCTAAGAAGCAGTCTCAGAAGGTTGTGGAGCAGCCACAACTGGAGATGCAGAAGAATATTTATAGATTTGATGTAGATGGGATTTCTACTGAGCTTCCTACTGTTGGGAAGTGCAAGAAATACATGAAATTGAAGCTTGAGAGGGAGCATGATTTGCATGCAGGTAATAGTGAACCTCAGGATGTGGAGCAGCCACAAGATGAGGATCATGGAGTGGGAGCAACCACTGATGTAGAGAAAATTCGTGCCAGATGGGCAGAGGGAGTGCATGCAGCTATACCACCAGGTGAGAGGTGGGGCAACATGCATGAGCAATCCCAAGAATATATTTCTGGGCAGGATTCATTGAGATGATGTGGATCTCATGAATTTAACCTGGCTACGAGGAGCCCACAGAGTAGCAGTAGCATGATCATTTGGATTGATGCAGGCAGATCAAAGTGACAGTGTTGGATACTGGAGCGCGGTTCAGAGTTGACATCAAGTGCAAAGTGCATGGGTGCAGAGTTCAACAACGCAGTGGTTCCTGAAGACATGTGCATTTGGTACCAGTAGAATTCGAAGACTTTGATGATAGATGCATTATATTGATTTAGTTGTTTGGAGGCTATTCAGTTTCAGAAGTGTTGTAGCAAGAGTTGCAGAGCGGATGCATGGAGTTGCAGGGTGCTTGCAAAGGTTGTAGGGCGAATGCATGGAGTTTCTTGTCGCATGCAAAGACAGTTCTTTCTTGTTGAGAGGGAGTCTTGAATTTTGCAACAAGAAACAATGAAGGAGGCATCTTGAAACATCATCCTTGATCCTAGTTGGAAAATAATCACCTAAACTAGGTGGGGCCCACACAGGCTATTTTTAGGTGTATGTCTATTTTTAGACTTGGTGAGCATATTCTATATGTAGCAGGAGGCTATTTGTAGATGGTTGGTAAAATGTGAAAAATAGATGAGATTCTATTTTTAGAAGATTGGGCGAAGTCTATTTATAGATCGCTGATCTAAAAATAGATGCATGTCGATTATTATTAGCCCTTAATAATAATCAGACTCTAAATATCAACTTATTCTCTTGGAGCATTTTATTTCAGTATACAGATTTGGCAAATCAATGGGCTGAAGGAATTACGCAATTCCTAAGGGTTTACTAGAGTTCATGCATGGAGGACTCAGTTAGAATTGAAGTGGCAAAGTTATGACAGAGTTGGAAGAGTAGTTCATGGAGTTGTATTCAGTTTAACTCAGTTAGACTCAATTGAGCTAGTTGTATCTAGTCTAACTGAATGATACACTAGTGAGAGTGGAGTGAATTAATTATTTAATTAATTCACAAATAATAACTCATTAATCAACTGAACAATACAACAATTAACTATAGTGCATGTCAGATCCAGTGGAGACCCAGTGCAGAGATAGGCGAAAGGGTGAGATAGACTATCTGTTGTGACCATAGTGATGCATGGATTGCATCTATACATACATTGGAGTTGCCAATGATAATCACGTAGTCAAGGAGAGTGGGATTACATCTAATTGGTCTTTTTAATCAGCTTGGATTGCGCAGTGGAGGCAGGCTAGCAGGAGGGCAGAGATTGGTGCATGGATTTGCAAATTTCTTCTATGTTAGTGTGTGACGATTGTATTGTACTAAGAGCTTGATGTACTAAGCTTTGTATGAGATTGTTACATGATCTCCATGATACATAATATATGATAGTTGGTGTTTTCAGCTTCAGGCTTTCCCATTAAACAACTGTGTTATGTGTGTTTTTATTGCTTCATGTGTTTTGCAACTGTTGATTAAATTTCCGCAAGAATTATAGTGGAAGGATTCTGTATTTAGCAAGAAGATAAATATTGTTAGATCAGGAGAGTCCAAATATATACATGCATATTGTGTATAATTTCTACAAGATGCATGCATAGCTTTAAGGAGCAAAGCAAAGTTTAGATACTTGGTGGTTGATAGGGAGCATGAATTACCTCTCAACATGCAGCCTCAAAAGAAACCTCGGATGGTTGTGGAGAAACCACAATTAGAGAAGCAAAGATGAGACCGAGTGGAGGCATCCACTCAAGCAGAGACCTCCAGTAGGGGGGAATTTCAAGTCAGGGGGCAGAGGGAGCACATGCAGCCATACCTCTAGGCGAGAGGTGGGGCAATGTGAAGTCACAATCCCAAGAGAAGAAATTTGGGCAGGGCCCATTGAGATGTCTTGTCTCATGGATCATTACCTTGATACGGGAGCCCATAGTACACAGTAGCAGGATGGATCAGTAGCAATTGATGTCAGATACTGGAACGTAGATCAGATTTGACAACAGTGAAAATGGCACAAATGCAGAGTCAGTAGCAGCGCAAAGTTTTCAGTAGACAGTGTAGTAGCTAGCAACAGTCAGAGACTCTCAAGACAGATGCATCATAATAATTCGGTTTGGATGCTTTTCAGTTTCAGAAGTTGCAACATGAACAACACTAGAGAGAAGTGTTTCATGCAGAACATTCCAAAGGTAATGTATCGGGACATAGTTGAATTCCTTTCTTGTTAAGAGGGAGTGTTGAAAATGGCACCCATGAGGCTTCTAGTTTAATTTTCCCTTAATTAAATTAGAAGTAAATTGTAATTCCACATCACATGACAGCTTGTAAGTGTTAACTGATTCAGGAAGACTTAGTTAGCTCAGTCAATTCGAGTTGAGACTCAAACTGGAGGCATGTAGAGTTCACTCTAAGTTTTAGGGGGTCTAGTTGTAGTTTATTTGTGAGTTGTAATTAGTTAACTCAATTATTTGAGTTAAAATCAATTTAACTAGTTCTAACTGAGAGATGAGCTAGTGATAAGTCCAATGAATTAAAGTATGATTTAATTCACAAGAAGTGGTCAATCAGTTAACTGATAATTCTCTATAAATAGTTGTTTCATGTTAGTTATAAGGAAGGCCTAGTTGAGATTGGAGTTAAAGGGAAGAGAACTATCAGTTGTATAATTAGAAAATTGTATAGGTGGTTCATTGAGTCAAAAGAAGGCCTAAAATAACTCATTCATTAATTAGAGAAAATTGCCTTTAAAAGAAGGAATGAAGGCACAAGTTTGATCATTTTTTTGGTGAGCACGAGTTGGTGAGACCAAGCAATCAGAAGCACAAGTTTGTGTGTGGAGCTTGTGAGAGAAAGGTGTGCCAAGAGAAGTTTGTGCACAGGTTGGTAGTGAGACAGTCAACAGAGTGCGGAGGTTTCTCAAGAAGAAAAATAACATTATATCGTTTCATGATCTCGAATTTATGCAATATACATAGAGTGGGGTTTTGAGCAATTGCTTTCCCTAGATACATCTTGTATTGTGTGATTGATAATTTCTTTCTCTTACTTGTTATGTGATTGTGTGATCGATTTTGGTTTCCGCAAATTGTAGAAGGATTTAGTATTTTGTTTAAGTACATTACAAGATCAGTTAATCCCTTTGGATAATTTCTACAGGAAGCACCCACTCATGCAGAGACATCCAGAGATGGAAAGAAGCACACCAGAGAGGTTGGTAGATTGATGCATGATGCTAGAGAGAATGTGGGACCACTCACATCACAACGTAGGCATAAGAGGTCACCAAATCAATACATTGGCTACATGGCTCTTATGAGAGAGAGTGTAGAGACTGAGCCATCCTCATTCGAGGAAGAAGTGAAACAACTAGTATGGGTTAATGCCATGGTAGATAAATATGATTCCATTACCAGGAAAAGTGCTTAGGAAGTTGTACCAATGCAAAATAACAAGTTAGTTGTAGGTTCTAGGTGGATCTACAAGGTGAAGCAAGCAACAGATGGGAGTGTCGAGAAACACAAGGCCATATTTGTGGCCAAGGGGTTCTCTCAGGTGGAGGGAATTGATTATAAGCGTAATTTTTCTCTAGTAGCAAGGTACTCTTCAACCAAATTAGTTCTATCACTTTCAACACAAATGGGATGGAAGATACATCAAATGGATGTGAAGACAAATTTCCTCAACATAGTGATTGATGAAGAGTTGTACATAGAGCAGCCAAAAGGATTTGAGACCTTCGACAGAGAGTCACATATTTGCAGACTCAAGCGAGCATTGTATGGATTGAGCCAAGCACCTTGTGCTTGGTACACTAGGATCGAAAACTATTTCACCAGGTTGGGCTTCACCAAAAGTGAAGCAGATGCAAACCTTTACCATATTGTGGTTGAAGGTAAATTATTGATTATATTATTATATGTTGTATGTTGATGATTTAATTCTACCAGGTGATGAGAAGCTGATAAAACCTTGCAAAGAGGATTTGGCAAGAGAATTCGAGATGAAAGACATGGGGATCATGCATTATTTCCTTGGTTTGAAAATTTGGCAAGGAGATGGGGAACTGTTTGTCTCTCAGGGAAAGTATTCCAATGAGATATTGAATAAGTTTCACATGGAGAGCAACAAATCCATGGAGACTCCTTGAGCAGGGAATTGGAGAAAGGAAGATGCAACTTTAGGCGAAGTGGTAAAAGCTATCATTTACAAGTAGCTTGTGGGTTCACTTATGTACTTGGTGAACAAACTACCGAATATGTGTTATTCAGTTAACCAACTTAGTCGAGAAATGGTTAAGCCAACCAAAATTCTTTGGAAGGTAACCAAACATGTGTTGAGATACCTCAAAGGCACCACTCAGTTTGGTCTTTGGTACAAATGGATAGAGGGAGTGAAACTGCAAGGCTTCACAGATGCAGATTGGGCAGGGAGTCCATCAAACAGGAAGAGAACATCAGGAGGAATCTTTAGTATTGGGTCAGCAACAGTTTCTTGGTACAACAGGAAGTAGAGATTAGTTGCACTCAGTTCAGCAGAAGCAGAGTACATGGCTGCTAGTCAAGCAACTTGCGAGGCTATTACGATGAGGAAGATCCTTATTGGGTTATTTGGTCAACAGATGGATCCTATAGTGATTTACTGTGACAACCATAGTTGTATCAAACTCTCTGTGAATCCAGTTTTTCATGATAGGTCAAAGCATATCGACATCCAGTACCACCATCTCAGAGATTGTGTGCAAAGATGGATCATGTTGCTAGAGTACATTTCTACAGACGAACATGATGCAAATATCTTGACTAAGGAACTGTTAGGAGGAAAATTTGAGTTCCATAGTGGCAGGATTGGGGTATACGATAATCCCTTTCTTGTTGAGAGGGAGTGTTGAAAAATGGAAACAGGAAAATCCTGATTTAATTTGCCTTTGATTTAAATTAAAAGAATTTTGTAATTCCACTTCATAAGACAAATTGTACGAGTTAACTGAGTTAGTTTCACTTAGTTGGCTCAGTTAATTTGAGTTGAGGGCCTAACTCGAGTTGTGTAGAGTGAATCCTAAATTTTAGGAGCTCGGGTTGAGTTTATTTTGAGTTATAGTTTATTCATTCAGTAAATCAAGTTAAAGTCAATTAAACTATTTCCAACTATTAGAGGAACTAGTGGGAGGTCAAGTAGTGGGGTATGTACTCTGTGATCAACTAGTTAACTGATAAATAATCCATAAATAACTCATGCATGTGTGATCTATGAGTTACCCAGTTGAGATTAGAGTTCAACGGAAATGTACTATTAGTTGTATATTCGTCCAAATTGTACAGGCGGTGCATGCAGTCAGAGAAAGGCCTATGATGGATTGTGTATTTGTGGATGAGGAATTTCCCTAATTAGTAGGGGATAATTCCCAAGGAAACAACGCAATGAAATAGGGACTTGGGCAGGCAAAAAACAAAAAATTGGTTAAGTATTGGCCAAGGCTTGCCTAGGAAGCAAAGAGACAGATAGAGATAGTGAAGAGATTGCTCGGGATTGAGCAAAGCACTATAATCTTCCCATATTTTTTGACTAATGTAATATACATATAGCAAGGGTTTTTAGCTGTGGTTTTCCCCAGGAAATCATTGTGTAATGTGTTGATTGAATTCTTTCTCTTATATGCTTCGTCATATCGCGATCATATAATTGTTTTCGCTGATGAGTAAAGTAGATTCAAGTCCATTGTAGTAAATTACAAGTAGTAGTTGAATCTACAATGAATTTCTACAGTTGTACACTCATTTTTTATTCAATAAAATCAAAATTTTGACTCTTTTATATTTAGCATACATCTTTGTAGATTTTTAAGAATGCCACAATACTAAGCAAATATGTGACATGTGTTGCTTGTTCTTTGGCTATCATATGTCATACTACTTACATGTACAATACTTTTAGGTTGTTGGTCTATACTTGTGAAACCGCCTATATTTTCTATTATTTTACTACATGTCATAGGTTTAATTTACTTTAATTGATGTATTTTTTTTTAGTTGTATTTAGAATTTTATTGTGTTAGTTATAAATATTTGTAAATTTGTAATATATGTTAGTAGGAGTTAGATAAGGGATTTAAGCATATGGGCTCAGTTCCCATTATCTCAGGTAGCCTTGTGAGATTTGAAGTGTTGTTGGAAAAGCATAAAAAATTCACCCACAACATAAGCTTAGAGAGGTTGGTCACTGGGAAAAAACGACCATATCAAAAATTCAGTGTTTTCATTGAGGTATAATGAAAAATATTGTTAAGAAATGCAAGGTCCATAATACATATCTGATAAACTAGGCCTTCAAGGCCTTAGGGGAACTGAGTAAATAACTTAAACTTAAAAATTAAAGCAATAGCATGAAAATATCAACTAAGAGGAATGAGTTGAATTAGTGGCCTTTACTAGTATAGGCTCCTTATTGATGTCTGGAGAGTAGCCAAAGTTTGGAGGAATGCATGTGATATTTCAATGCACCCCATCTAACGATTAAGAGTAGACATTTGATGTCGCAAGTGGTCCAAGGAGAGGAGAATGTCCTTGTGCCTCTGATGTATGTCTACTAATACTTTTCCAATTAGATACTTCACGTGCCAGTAGATGTCCATCATGTACATATATTAGTTGTATTGACCACATATGTAGCTTGCATCTGGAACACAATCTACCACATTAGCTAGAACTTTCTTGTTTGAGCAAATGTACTGATAGTTGGCAATCTCCCTTTTAGCCTGAGAAATCTCTGCTAAGATTGGATGGGGGTTGAGTTTTTAGAATTGTACTTTCAAACCTTCAGCTCTAATTTGGGCTCTTGTATGCCTCGATTCCCACACTCGTGATAACAGGAAGCCCCATGGTGAACACAAACCAATTATTGGGGCATGACTGCAACATGAGGAGAAGAATCGTTCGCAATAAGGATAAGAGATTCTAGAAGAGTGGGAAAAAGGAGAAAACTGAGATGTTAGCTGAGCAACAAAGACCCAGAGAGTGGCCCTGCCTAATAGGGGAGGCTTAAAAGAGTGCCTTGAGAAGCCCAACCCAAAAAACACCTGAAAAGATTAAGGAAGGGAGCCAAAGAACCCAAAAAATACGAAACCATAGAACTAAATAATAATGATATTAGGGATAATGATAATTGGAAAGCCTAAAAGGGAAAGAAAGGTGGTAGGGTTGAAAAGAAGAAAGACAAGAAAATGAAAACGAAAGAAACCAACTTGACTAAAGATTGGTAGTTGACTAATGAAACCGTTATGCCACACTCCTCCAAGAGTTTCCTTGAATATAAAATTTGGTTGCTACTGAAAGATGAGGATAGAACATGTTAGAGTGACATAGGAAAGCACAATATCAAGTTGACACACCCAACTCGATCCCCCGAGTTGAGGGCCTAGATGAGTGAAGAGCGGTAATGGAAAGAATTTTGCTTGCCTCTGGTGAAATAACAGATTGCTCTAAGATAAACCAATTATAACACTTTTTCTCTCAACAAACAACTAGAAATGTTGGCCCATCCCCAAAGTTTGTAATATAACCTTGATTATCCGGTTTTAATCATTATATTGTTTGTCACACATCTCGATGCATTCAAAGTGGAAACATTGGAGGAATCGGCTCATGGGACCATTTTTACTAATAGCTGCACCTAGTTTGGAAAAATATGGTATGATTTCGGGAGCATTTTGAGGCATCAAACAACATATTTTGAGGGTAAAACTTTGTCGCCTTCACCTAACACCGTTTCATGTTTTCTACACAAAGAAATCTTTCCAATGACGCATGAAGCACATCAATCAAAGTATGTATGCAAAAGTTATGCCACCTAGAAGTTTAGCGTCTTATTTTCACACCTATAATTCGAGAGGATCTCGCGTCAACCCCCATTATTCATGGAAAATGGGCTAGTCACATGTTTTTGATGTAAAAGACTCTAGAAGAATCTATATTCTAACTCTAGTTAAGAGTTGATGTAGTCAAAATTAATCACCAGTAGGCTATAAGGCTCTGTTATAATCGGGCCACTGGGAGGAAGAGGAATTCCATTCTCTCGAGATCATTTTGTTCCATAGCTAAGCAAAGATAGCCAAGAGGGATAGGATGTAGAGCACACAGGGAGGATTTTTGCATTGTAGCAACTCACAGCCCACATGCCTTACTTATTTGTACCTACAATCATATTTCCAGATAGAGAAATAGAGGGAAGCGACCTCACCTTCCAGTTGGGTTTTCTCCCAAAAGGGTTTCCCAAAGCATATTTTGTGTCTTATGTGTGTGTGTGAAATTATTTTGTCATTCTCTATTTTTTTGCATGATTTCCATTTGCATGCATGCACTAATTACAGTTAAATCTACAAATCTTAAAGTTTAATAAAACTGTAATAGTGTAGAATCTCAAATTTTTAATATAATATTATCATATTTGTTGTGATGAACTGTCAAGTGGAATATCCACGACAGTTTACAAATAATTTAGTATCATATCAAGTTTCTTTGGGTATTTTATGGATATTACAGGGATCTAGATCGACGAGGCCAAAAATCGTAAAACCCTAATCATGATCGACGAATACATAAATGAACCTCGTGATCATACATAGATGAGGTTTACGCAGTTAGAACACTAAGTAACAAATATCAACCACAATGTAAGCCTCCTCATGGTGGCCTTGAATAGAAAGTTGGGGATATTTGGAAAGATGGGGGTTCGAATGCGGAGGACAAATCAGAATGGGGATCAGAAGATCACGGAGAAATGGAGAACCAGTCGAAGAAAGGACCCAAAAAAGATCAACCGAGTTCGAGTGTCATGAACTAATCACAGTCCCAATTTAAAATGGAAGAAAAATTTGGTATCAGGTCATACCACGATGATATCGACACTTTGAAGCTAAACCATTGGTTCCAATAACTGGAAGTTTATTTCAGTATCCATCAGATCGAGGAAGGGAAAAATATCTCATTTGCGCGGCTGAAATTAGAGGGTCATGCACTGACTTGGTGGGAGAGCCGCACAAAAAACATGAGGTTGGAGGGAGAACCTTTGGAGACTAAGTGGAAGGATTTCAAAACCCTTATTAATTCACAGTTTTATCCCATTGGGTACGTGGAAGACCAATGGATCCGATGGCATTACTTCAGGCAAAAGCCTAGCCAAAGCGTGCAGGAGTACACAACGAAATACAAAAATATGGCTATAATGTTGGGTATCTTTCCAAAGAACCCATATGCACTCCTTAAGTATTTGGGGGTTTGCACCACCATTTGCACAAGCAAGTGATGTTGTTCAATCCCAAATCATTGGACGAGGCTTATGTACAAGCACAATACCTGGAAAACATAGGCCTAAAGAGAGTACAAGAAATTAGATCGAAGTAGAAGGAGCAACATGATGCTTCTAAGGAGGGAAAGAAGAAGCAAACAGGGGGAAAAGATAAAAATACAGTAGCCACAACACACTGCTGTAAATATCCTAACAACCACTGCAAAATTGATGGCCATACAGAGGAGAAGTGCTAGAAGTTGCATCTAGAGCTAAACCCAAATAACAAAAAGAAAGATAACAAGAAGAAGAATCTCATGGCCACAGATTCGAGAAACCAAGAAATTTAAAGCAGTTCAGACGTGGATGAGAATATCTTCTATACGTCAATGCAAAAGGAGGTGAATCTGAGTAGCCTTCAACAACATGAAGAGAAAGAAATGACCAAACTCTTACATCTAAAGATACAGGTCAAGAAGACAAACATTGATGCTTTATTTGACTCAGGATCGTAGGCGAATCTCATTGCAGCATAGTTGGTCAAGAAGTTGGGGTTGGAATTTCGTGATCATCCAAACCCATATCCATTAGGATGGGTAAATAAGGACGTAGAGTTGAAGGTAACAAAACAACGTAAAATTATATTTTCTATCAGTGTTGATTTTAATGATGAAGTAGACCTAGATGTGGTTCCCCTTTATGTATGTGGAGTCCTGCTTGGGTTCCATACATGTACATGTGTGATGCAATATTCATGAGGAGATCCAACCAATATCGACTTGTGAAGGATGGAATATCATTCATCATCAACATGCACAAAGGCAAGTCAAAAATCTCATTGGTAAGTGCCAACCGAGCCAAGAAATAGATTAGTTCCAACAATAAGTATGTTTTATTATTTTTAAGAGAGAGTCAATTTGAAGAGGAGTCAATAAGAGGCAAGGCATCCCTGGAGGGGTGTATTACAAAACATAAAAAATAATTGGAGGAATTTTTACAGGTATACATGGATGTGTTTCAAGAGCCTAAAGGGTTACCACCTAAGAGAGAAGTGGAGCATGAGATCCAACTATTTCCAGACTCCCCACTGCCAAATATTGAGTTGTACAAGCAGTCTATTATAGAATTAAGTGAGGTGAAGAAACAGTTGCAACAACTGCTAGAACATGTGTCATTCGACTGAGCACATCACCATGTGGGTCACCCGTCATCATTGTGCCAAAGAAGGATGATACTTGGAAGATGTGTATAGATTACAAGGCGTTGAACAAAATCACGCTCAAGAATAGATACCCCCTACCCAGGATAGATGATTTGTTGGAGCAGTTGCAACAAGCAAAATACTTCACCAAGCTGAACTTGAAGTTTGGATATCACCATGTTCGAGTTAAAGAAGAAAATACCTGGAAAAATGCCTTCAAAATCAGGCAAGGTTTTTATGAGTGGTTAGTCATGTTGTTTGGCCTATGTAATGCACCAACTACATTTATGAGATTAATGAATGATGTATT
This sequence comes from Pinus albicaulis, assembly GCA_034641835.2. NCBI lineage: Eukaryota > Viridiplantae > Streptophyta > Pinopsida > Pinales > Pinaceae > Pinus > Pinus albicaulis. Next base: position 769,972,023 of record CM076580.1, on the reverse strand, counting down.
GTGCCCTTTTATAGATTCATTTGTTATTGTCTATTTGGATGATATACTGGTATATAGTGCTACCTAGGAGGAGCATATGTCACATTTGACGCAGGTGTTGGAAAGATTGAAGAAGTACCAGCTACTAGCAAATCTCAGAAGTGCGAGTTTGCACAAAAATCTTTGGTGTATCTGGGGTATGTGATCGATGGAGGAGAGTTGAAGATAGATCCTTCCAAGATGGAGGCCATAATGAAATGGATAGTGCCTATTAATGTTTCTGAGGTAAGTAGTTTCATTAGGGCAACACAATACCTGAGGAAATTCATAGCCTCGTTTTCAACGGTAGCAACATCGCTCCACGCCATAACAACAAGTGGCAAGAGTTTCCTGTGGGGAAAAGGTCAACAAAGGGCTTTCAAAGAGCTAAAGAAGAAGATCAGTCAAGCATTGGTTTTGGAATTACCAAACTTGCATCGACCCTTTGAAGTGGAGATGAATGTGAGTGGGAATGTTATGGGAGTTGTCTTGAAGCAGGGAGGAAGGCTTGTATGCTACCATTCTGAAGTTTTTCATGGGGCAGTTCTTAACTATCCTACCTATGATAAGGAGATCTATGCCACGGTGCAAGTTGTGAAGAAGTGGAAGCATTGCCTGATGGGAAAGGAGACAGTAATCCACATGGATCACCAACCACTATAGTACTTACAGTCCTAGAGTAAGCTACAACTGACCAAGCATTACAAGTGGATGGGGTTTTTACAACAATTTCATTTGGTGATCAAGTATAAGAAGGGTAGCACAAACAAGTTGGCTGACATGCTTTCACGACCACCCACATCGAATATTACAGCTTTGGGGACTTATGCACAAGGATCCATTCACCCATGATGCATATAAAGAGGCATATTTATAGGATGAGGACTTCAAGGAGGTGTATCAACAATTGCAGAGTCAGATTCATGTGCACGAAGGCGCCAACACCATTGACTACCATCTCCGTGATGGGTTACTCTATAGGCTGGATAAGATGTGTGTTCCTAAAGGTGAGTGATTGCAGCTGATTAGAGAAGCTCACATCTCAAAGGTTTCATAGCACTTTGGTGTGGGGAAGACTGTGGAAAACTTATAGAGGTATGTATATTTGCCCAAGGTGTAAGAGCATGTAGCTGGGTTCATAAGAGGATGCATGCTTTGTTGTACCAACAAGCCTAGTAACAAGAACCATGGTCTGTATCATCCCTTACCTATACCTACTCGTCCTTGGGAAAGCATATCCATGTACTTTGTGGGAGGTTTACCAACGACCAGGAAGGGACTTGACTACCTATTCGTGGTAGTTGATAGGTTCAACAAGATGTGTGTTATGATGCCCTATAAAAATACCATAAGCGAGAAAGAAGTCACAAACTTGTTCTTTGGAAAGGCATTGGTGCACTTTGGGATACCAAAGAGCATCGTTTCAGACAAGGATACAATATTTCTTAGTGCATTCTAGAGTACATTGTGGGAGAAGATGGACACAAAGTTGAAGAGATCTACAACATTTCATCCACAGACAGAAGTAGTCAACATGAATTTGGTGCAGCTTCCAAGGGGATACAACCAGAAGCATCCGAAGACCTAGGACGAAAATATGGTATATATACAACATTATTACAACATAACAATCCACACTTATATAGGAAAGTCCCCATTTGAAATTTGTTTTTGATATTTTCCACCTCCACCTTTGTATATTGCATATGGGAAATAAGGAGGAGTGAGGGGAGATCTTACAGGAGATTATTTGAGTGCTGAAAAAATTATAGAGAAGATCAAGCATATCCATTTACAGGTACAAGAAACACTTTAGCAGTCACAATAGAAGTATAAGGCCATACATGATCAACATAGAACAGAGAATTCGTTCAAGGCGGGAGACAAAGTATGGCTATAGTTGAACAAGGAGAGGTTGTAGGGACTTGGTAAGACAATCAAGGCTTTGAGGTATGGTCCCTTCGAGATACTGGAAAAGGTGGGTGATAATGCCTATCGACTTAATTTACCACCACATATGCACATTTACTCATTTGTGAATGCAACGAATTTGAAACTCTATAAACCTTCCATGCTAGATTAGGAAGAGGAACATGTCCTACCTTTTGTGGAGGATATGGCACTAGATGCTTAGGAAGAGTTGACAGAAGATACATTTTTACAAAAGAGGTCTAGAACTACATGACAGGTACAATATGACCTTTGGTAGATTGGGTTGAAGGGACAACTTCCAGGCAAAGCTAAATGGTGCACCAGAGAGAAGGTGGAGGAAAAATTTCCTTGCCTCATTCAGTAAAAGATTTTGGGGACCAAAATCCTCTCAATATGGGGAGGTGTGATCGAGATTGGATCATTATATTGTTTTTCATCCATCTCGATGCATTCATAGTGGAAAAATTGGAGGAATCATCTCATGGGACCATTTTTACCGGCGGGACCCAGTTTGGTAAAACGAGGTCTGAAACCTTTAGGGAGTGTTTTGAGGCATCAAAAGACATTTTTTGGGGGTAAAACTTTGTTGCTTTAGTGCAAAACTATTTCATTTGTTCTACACAAAAAGATATTTCCAATTGCGCAAGAAGCGCGTCAATCAGAGTCTGTATTCAATAGTTATGCCACTCAAAACTCGACCTTCTTGTTTTCACACGTATAATTTAGGAGGATGTTGCACCAACCCCTATTGTGCATGGAAAAGGGGCTAGCCATGTGTTTGTGATGTAAAAGGCTATATAAGAGTCTATATTACAATTCTAGTTAAGAGTTGATGTAGTAAAAATGAACCACTAATAGGCTATCAAGTTGTGTTATAATCGGGCCACTAGGAGGAAGACACATTCTATTCTTTCGAGAGCATTTTGCTCCATAGTTGAGCAAAGATAGCCAAGAGGGATAGGAGGTAGAGCACATCGAGAGGATTTGTGCACTGTAGTAGCCCACGGGCCACATGCCTTACCTCTTTGTACCCGCAGCCATATTTCTAGACAGAGAAAGAGAGCGAAGTAGCCTCACCTTCCAGTTGGGTTTTCTCTCGAAAGGGTTTCTGAGAGCATATTTTGTGTCTTATGTGTGTGTGTGAGCTTGTTTTGTTGTTCTCTATTTTTTTCATGATTTCCATTCACATGCATGCACTAACAATTAAATCTACAAATCTTAAAGTTTAGAGCACACCGGGAGGATTTGTGCACTGTAGTAGCCCACGGGCCACATGCCTTACTTCTTTGTACCCGCAGCCATATTTCTAGACAAAGAAAGAGAGCGAAGTAGCCTCACCTTCCAGTTGGGTTTTCTCTCGAAAGGGTTTCCAAGAGCATATTTTGTGTCTTATGTGTGTGTGTGTGAGCTTGTTTTGTTGTTCTCTATTTTTTTGCATGATTTCCATTCACATGCATGCACTAATTACAATTAAATCTACAAATCTTAAAGTTTAAAAACACTGTAATAATGTAGAATCTCGGATTTTTAATTTAATATTATCAGATTTGTTGTGACGAATTGTCTAGTGGAATATCCACAACAATTTATGGATCACTTGAGTTATATTCCACTAGAACATGAGCAATCATGCAAGAATTTCCATTGCGATGTGATATGGATTACTTACATCGAAATAGCAATTAAGGTTTCCATCAGTGGCTATAGTGATAGACCAATTACATGAGGTGACTAGGTCTACTTCGCAAGTGTGAGGATTTAGTGACAGGTGATGGAGACCAACAAAAGATCACAAACATAGATGAATTGCTCCATGTACTAGGCCCTAGACAATGGAGTGGGGACTTCCCTCACGGTACTCGCGGATGCCATAAACGTAGTCATTATGGGGGCATGTTGTCATGTCCCCTGGCCATGTGGCTAGGTGGGATAGTGACAACTCGCCTCCCACCCTTGCTTTTATCACACCATCTAGGGATGTTTTTTCTTAAATATTATTTTGAATTTGATTTATTTTTTTCATAAGATTAGGTAATTTATACTAGTTTTAAAAACAACAAAAATATTTCATGATTGTTTTTATTTTACTACTGGTCTACTAGACCAATAGAAAAGATTCAAAATTTTTGCATTGTTTATCATTGAGGCCACCAATCCGTCACTTAAAGTGTAAAGATAATTAGACCAATTACATAACCTGTAATTAAATATCTTAGACAAAACATAACTAGTGCTAAAATTATAAATCAAAATGTAAACTAGAAAGTTGGCTTGCCTAATCATGTCATGCTATGGGAGAGTCCACATGGATTGGTGGGGGAGAGTAGTTGTCGTCATCAAGAGGGGATAATAAAATGTTTGCTTGCTTTATAGCCAAGACAAAAGCTTTCTTATCTATCCTTTCAATTTTGTCCAGCATTTTGCCATGCAAACCAAGATCTCCTATTGTGCATTAAATCATTTAATGAATACTTTTCTAATGGGTGTTTTGATGTGCCAATAAAGATTTACCACTTGCATGTAAGAAGTTTGAATAGACTTGGCAAAGGTGCTTATTCTAGGAATCCAATGCTTGGTCTCCCTTTCAATGTGCTGATCAAGGATGAATTTGCATTCTTATTGAACTTCTTCCTCCATTTTCGCAGTGTTGTGCCTAACTACTTTAGGGATTACATCGACATAACGAGCCATATTTTGTCTTGTAGTGGTTTGGACCTAAGTTTGCGAGGAGGGTTGTGGAGGGGAGTTTGGGACCACACAGGAGGTTGCTTTGCCTCTTCTACCACCTTTGCAGTCTGAGAATAGTTTCCATCTGACCATTAGAGACCAGCGAGGAATTAATAGGGTGAAATCAGGGAGAGAGAGATTTGAAAAAAAGATGGAGTGGAAAGACAAAAGAGAGGCCCAAGAGAGCCAAAGAGCTTTACGGGGAAGGGATAGATTGGACAGGGGGTACATGAGCGAGTGGTCAGGGAAGGGGTGAAGGTTGGGGGACCAAAGAGGGATGATCAGAAAGGGATAGATAACAGTAGAGAGAGTGCAACAAAGAGCTAGAAGTTGGGCAGGGGAAGTAAAAGAGCTAGAAAAATCAAACTTGAAATTGTTGATAAATTTAGGGGTTGGGATTATGACTAGATTTCTAAAATACAAAACTTGAAATTTACAACTGAAAATGAAAAATCCACTAAAAAATCGATGAATATCAAGATTACCTTGAGACCAAAGCTGTGAATTGCTTCTCATCTAGGCCTTGCCTTGACATTATTGAAGCCACAAGACATTGCTAAAATTCCACAAACTCAAAATATGCATCATACTTAGTGCAAGCCTAAATGTTGTTCCTCGGTGCAGATTTACTTCCATGGCATCAGACTCACCTCGATTCATCATGAAACTTTGTTTGCACAACAAAACCTTTCCCTTCACCACCCAAATGTGTTACTAAATACATACAATGTTCCATTTAGACAATGTACAACTCCCTTCATAAATAGTACAAACATTCATCCCATGCAGGTTGCTACCTTCCAAGCATCCTACGCGGGGCCATTGTGGATTGGAAATTGAAAACTCAGCTATGCTAATTTTTCTAGAATGTTATTGATGAATTGTAAATTAAACACTCAACAACACCCATAGGTATCTAGCGACATCTAGCAGGAGTGGAAGTCTGCCTCCTTATGGACCACCAACTATTAATTATAGGTGACTTGGTTTTCCCTGAAGAACAATGATAAATCAACTTGCATTTGCAAAAAGTAGGGAGCAGTGACTATCCCCAATAACAACTAAGTTATTCCAATTATTTCTAATATTTTTAAAAGAAAAAAAAGGAGTTGTCTAACGAGATGGAAGAATTGTTCGGACGACCAAAATTGGCCGAAATCTGGGCTAAATTTTTTTAAGAAATCTTACAGTAACAGTGTTTGAATCATGATTTTGATGGTGGAAATGGATTCAACACCATCATAAACTTTTAGGACACCCAAAATATTAAAGTTTGATAGTTATAATGTGGATTTACAAAAATCTCTCTAGGGCACTCAAAATATTAAAGTTTGATAGTTATAATGTGGATTTACAAAAATCCTGCCAGATTTTCTTAAAATCTTACAGAAATTAAGGTAAAACAGCAGTATAGTTTACAAAAATTAAGGCAAAAAAGCAGTCTAATTAGAGTACGACGACGAAAAAAAGAGAGTTCCCTGTAAAAAAAAAAATAAAAAAAAAAATTAAAAAACGAGAAACGATAGATATTAATGTTTTCAAAAGTTCGGTCGAAGTTGTTGGAGAAGATAATAAATTCGGTTGAATCAATAAAATAAACGAACGGGAAAATTGGAATATTAATGTTTTTGAATGGTGAAAATACTTTATTCATTTGAATATTGTTAGCATGAGATGTCAAATTGGTATTATCTTGGGAAGCATGCGCCAAATAATGAGGAGGCACGTGCTGGGCTCAAAATATCCTGGTTCCTTTTTCATACCATACGATCCACATTTTCACGAGCAAACTTGTTCTATATCTATTTCCATACCTCCTCATCTCCTTATTTACAGAGCTCGGCTCTCGCGGCGGATCCCATTCGTTTTGCGGCATTTCACGAGTAACAGGGGTCGCTGATCCGGCTCAACTGCTGCTGTACAACAAGCGGTAAGAAACCCATCAAAACGAACCCTTTTCGGCATAAATAGTGACAGGTTTCGATTGTCTGCAGATTCCATAAATGTTATGACTCTCGGGGTCACTGTTTTACGCTTTGCATTTTAGTGTTATTTCGCTGAATTTAGCGAGGTTTTGTCATAAGGTGCTATGCTTTTGTCGTGCTTATTAATTGGATCTCATGATTATGGTGTATTTTGACGGAAATTCCTTTTCTGACGGTGTAAATCTTGGATATTTACATTTGGAGTTCATTTTGCGTTTTTTATTTTGGTTAAGAGATAAGGATCGTGGCTTCAAGTTGTGGATTTTATCGCCTGCGTGTAGATCTGCATATGTGTGGCAATACCTGATTTTTTTGGCGATATAAATAATTAATATCGCTTGGTTTTTCAGCTAAGAGGGTCATTTTTAGCTTTAGAATTAGGGTTCTGAGTTTTTCATGCCACTTGGCCGGCTGATGATAATTTCGATCATCCATGGATGCTTTTTTTAAATATAAAAATTATGGATATTGTTCAATTGTATTCAGTTTTCATTTTCGTAATTTGTTCTTTCATCCTACGCGTCTAGAGTGTGTACACTAACGAGTTTGATGCTCTGTACATTAGGTAAATTTTAATAATTCATGACTAAGGGCGAATTCCCAGCAAAACTTCGGTGAAAATGTCCCCTTTTGTGGCCTATGTGCTTAGATCTGCCTTGATGTATGTGGAACAAGATCTTGTCTGTACTATTTGCACGTATTACAAAATAAAGTTTACATTTTTTCTTCGTGCAGGGGATTTGCCAGCCGATAAGAGGATTTTGTTTAGGGGTATTTGAAGAATATGGGCGTCGAGATTTTGGGATCTGATCCTATAAAAGGTGAGATTATTTCAGTAATGGCGAACGCTGATGAAGACGGAGCTCAAACACTCGAAAATAACAATGTCAAAATATTTTCTGCTCCGGCGGCAGCTGAAGATAGTAAGCCTGCTTTTCCCGGCGTGCCAAATGGATCTCCTAGAGTTGATAATGGAGCGCAGGAAACTGCTCTAGACAATGGTGTCCCCAAGGATGTCAGAGATGAGTGGCCTGCTCCAAAGGAAATTCACACATTTTATTTTGTGAAGTTTAGATCTTATGAAGATCTGCCGCTAAAGCTGAGAATTGATCAGGCTGACAAAGATCTCCAGAAGAAAATTCAAGCTCGCTATCAAATAACTGAAGCTTTAAGAGCTAAAAGGGTCAGTTCGCTGCTATTCTGTATGACAGTTTTGCATTGGCTGGTGATGCCTTTTATTTTCTTAACTACTTGCTAGTCGACTATGCATTTGCTATGTAGAAAACGGAAATAAAGCACCTGAATCTTGACCTGCTATTTAGGAAATGGCAATAAAGCACTTGAATCTTTACTTTGATGAGTGCAATTTTTTTTCAATTACTTGTTAGTCTAGTTTAGAAAATGGTAATAAAGCATCCGAATCTTGACTTGCTATTTAGGAAGGGCAATAAAGCCCCTGAATCTTGACTTTGATGAGTGTAATTTTTTATTTTTTGGGCTTCACACACAGTAACCAGTTAACTAAATTGTTTGTGCAGAGCGAAAGAGCCGAGGTAATCGAAAAGCTAAAACCTTTAAGTAGTGCAGAAAAGTCTTACAGGAAAAAAATGGAAGAGAAAAAAAAAGAAATGGAACCCCTCCAGGCAGTATTAGGTAAATTCAAAAGTGCAAATATTGCTTCTAGAGAGAAGGGTCAGGGTTTGTGCTCTTCTGAGGAGGAGCTAAATAGAAAGGTACGGTGTTGGTTTCTTAAATCTTTCGTTGCCATTTGTAAATTGAATGATTTTGGTGCTGAAGGTTATTTTCCAAACAGTACGAGGTTAATTTCCAAAATGTAACGTCGAATGACTTTTTCATGGCTACTTTAATTTATATTGAGCACTGAAAAAGTTGAGCTTTTTTGGTTAGTTCGGTTTTTTTCCTTATTGTGCAATTGTCTTGGACAGATACAAACTTTACAGTTTAGAATAGAGCATGACAACAATACGCTGGTAGAGGAGAAGCAGATGATTAGAGAAATAAAACAGCTTGAAAATACGCGAGAAAAGGTTATTGCTCATGAAGCAGTTCAAACTAAAATTCAAGACTCTTTGGGAGAAAAAGAACTCGTCCAAGACCATGTTAAAGTATGTTATTTATGTTCTTGTGGGATTGCTCTGTGTTGTTTTTTCCTATTGGGGCGGTTCCTCTGACTTATTTTACCAACTTATCTTAAACTGTGGACTAGTATTTCTTAAATATTGAATCAGGGGATTCCATATCAGACTAAAGCACATGTTTTAGTATGCAGCTTTTGGGAGTAGATTTAGACGAGGCTAGAAAGGAGCAACAAGCTATATGGACTAAAATCAAATACCTTGAGGAAGAGCTAAGGGCTGTAGATGAACAGATAAACTCGTTACAAGACCAGTTAGCTGTTGCAACTCAAAAAAGGGAGAAGGCTTCCGAAACTCTCCAGCAACTGAGGAAAGAACGAGATGCTGCGGTATGTTCAGTGAAAAATGAAAATAATTGAACTGTTATATTTTTTTATTTATTGCCTCACAGTTTCGGATTTCTCTTTTCGACAAATTCAAGGGAGCCTTTCCTTGGCAGATTAAAAAATCTATCTCGTCTCCTCGTTTCTTGGAAAGTTAGAACTGTGTCACTTCAGATTTCTTATGTAAATGTAGGAAATACATCGATTATTTGCTTTAAAGTTTAAACTGTGAAAATTTAATTCATGTTGCATCCATCTGGCTGTTTCCTTTATCTTTCCACGAAATGAGACACCTTTATGAAAATGCATAAAATGCTTAAAAGAAACTACTAAGCACAGGTTCCAAGTTGGCCTACAAGTGGCCTGTTTATCAAATTATCCCAAAATACAAACAACCGAAAAATGCATTTTTTTTAGCGACATAATGAAGGTTTCCCTCCTCTTCGTGCCCCTCATCAGAGTTAGGGGGAGCTTAGTCCTTCAATTTTCATTGGGTCACTTAGTTGATGAACCATTTCATCATATTTTGTTTCAGCTTGGCGTGAGATCGCTGTTCCTTGATTGTTGGAGCTGTAAGCCATTGAAAGAGAGTCCATTGGCTAATTGACCATTAAATTTCTGGGCCTGATAAACTGCTTGTTAATTTTCTGGATATGTTCTTATGCCATTTCAGATTAGAGCACAATACTGAAGAAGATAGAACATACTAACAGATCGATAGAAGACAAGCCAAAACAGAGATAGGAAATGGTGGCGTTACGGCGATCAGCAGGATGCTTCAACCAGCAAAGTCTCCAATAGGTCATTCATCCAAGCGTGTCACACATATAACCCAGAACAACCCAAACAAAGGACAGTCCATATATATCACAGCTCCAACGCTATCCAGAGAGAGAGAATTCCTCCACACCAATGTGTGTCAAATGAACTCTAAGTCTCTCCAATATATAGGAATCTTTGTGGGTGTGTGACACGTCCTTTAAGACATTTAAGTCTATATTTTATTCTAGGCCGACCTAGCACATAAGTGGAATAAATTCAAAGTATATGTTCTGCTCATCCGATCGAGATGATCTTTAGATCAATCTTACACCTCTCCGGAAGAGGAATCCAATAAAAATATTGGGATCGTCATCTGAGCAGCACAACCCGGAGTTTGGACCTAGTTGTCCAATTTTAACACTCCCTCTCAACTAGGGAGAACTCCGTCCACTAGTGCAATCCAAACATCGTGCGTCATCCCGCCGTAACTTGCTTTGCTGGCCTCTTTATTTCAGAACAGAAGTGGGTTAGTCACAATGACATCATCCCCCGGCTGACAAATTCAACCTAGAGGTCCGAAACCTCTATCAGACTCACAAAGAGTCTCCAACCAACCCGAAGTTGGTTCATCTGACCCAAAGTCAGGCGGAGGTCCGAAAACTCACTTTCAGACTCACAAAGAGTCTCCAACCAACCCGAAGTTGGTTCATCTGACTTGAAGTCAGGCGGAGGTCCGAAACCTCACTATACTTGATCCCAGATCAAGTGGTTTGACCATGCCATCCTAGATAGAGAGTACGGAAAATTCTGATGCGTCCATCAGTCTTTGCTACTAGTCTCTAGCCTTTCCCATCTCATTGGCCAAATGAGAGGTACTTCCCATGAGCCCTAAACTCAATGGGTAGGATGCATACGAGGCATAGATTTTGAGAGGTAAACCAACTCAATAATCACAACGATGGGGTCCAAGCACACCAACAAGGTTCGACAAGCCTAGCCTTGTGGTTGCTCATAGCTCCGAGAAGTTGTCCCCAAAGCCCCCCAGAGCTCCCAGAGCTCATCGTCCAACAGGATCCTCAGAATAGGATCGTTCCATGATTCCAAGATTCTCACGGAGGGTTATGAACATGACCTTCCCCAAGGGCATAGTGAGAATATCCCCGACCTGCTCATCAGATCCTATGATGGAGCCTTACGGTGCCTCGCTGTACCATATCCCGGATAAAGTGGTACCAGCCATCAACATGCTTGGATCAATCGTGGAACCCGGGATTCTATGACAAATGAATCCCCCTCTAGTTATCACAAAGGATAACGGTGGCATCTAGCACATGCTTGAACAACTCAAAGAAGAGCTTTCGCAACCAAGTGACTTCACAACAGGCCATACATGTTACAATGTATTCGGCCTCAGCGGTGCTCAAGGCTACCAACTTTAGATTCCTGCCCGAAGCAGATCTACATGTGAAGTAGCATCAAGATGTGCTCTTGCGATCCACCACACTGCCAGCCCAATCGGCATCAGTATATCCATGGAGTGTCATACTCCCGGCAGTGTATCTCAGCCCATGGTCTATCGTGCCTCAGAGATATCTCAAGAGTTTCTTGGCACCAACCCAGTGAATGTTATGATCAACCATGTGTTGACTCAAAGTGTTCACTGCACAACATACGTTCGAACAGGTGTTCACTAAGAACATCAGGGTCCCTATGAGTTGACGATACTCAGTAGGACGGGCCCAGCATTGCTGCCACTCTACTTCTTAAAGTTGAGTTCCATGGACTTACAGTCCATCATACCAGAAACTTCATAATGTATTTTCCTTGAGAAAGGAAAATCTCGCCAGGTCTCTGCTAGACCTTCAGGCCTAGACATTCGTCCTAGGTCCTTCATCCCGAACTCAATAGCGAGCTCCCTCTTGCATTGATGAATGAGAGGGTCAGCTCCTATTAGGAAGAGGTCATCCACATACAGCTCATCCACATACAGCACCAGAGTGAGAGGCTTCTTTCTATTAACCTTACAGTGAAGGTTCAGATCAGCAATACTACGAGTGAAGCCCAACTTCATCAAGTAGCTATCTATCCTCTCGTACCAAGCTCAGGGTGCTTGTTTCAGCCCATAGAGGGCTTTCTTCAACCTGTAGACATGGGTGTCCCGATCCTGGACTACCAACCCCAGAGGTTGCTCCTTTATCACACCATGCAGAAAAAATGCGATCTTCACATCATCTGATGAAGAATCCATCCTTGCGTAGCAGTAAGGGCTATAATAGATCGAATGGTGGTATATCGGGCCACAGGTGCAAATATGTCATCATAGTCTATACCTTCCAGGCAAATATGTCATCATAGTCATCACAGGCAACGAATCTTGCCTTGAACTTTTCAGCACTTCCATCAGATCCATGCTTGATCTTGTAGAGCCATTTCGAGGTGACAACTGCTTTGTTCTATGGTCTTGGAACTACATTCCAGACATCATTCTTCATAATGGACTCATACTCTTTGTGCATAGCATCCTTCCAGACTTGATGCTTTACGACTTCCAAGGTCAGATTGTACAATAGTACTCATCGCTGCTAGATACCCTGTTATTCATATGGCTTCTTGGTTTTCCTTCAGAATTTCCCCCTCTGAAGCCATTTGACCTTGAGCCATGAGGATCTTCTTTCATTCAACAAAGGTATCCGCTCAAGAGTATATACAGATATATTCCCTCTTAATGTCAGCTTCTCTCTCGAGAGAAGACATCTATTTTAAATGAGGGCATCCCAGACACCAACTTGGAAATGGGACTTGATCTCCCATAGTCAAAGCCATCCAACAGACTTTGCTGATCATGATTCAAGATTCCAACCATGTGACCAAAAGCTGCATAAAATTCTCAGTTCATATTTTAAGTTTACCATAACACTCCAATGTAAGACTGATACAGTCACATGCTTGCTGCTACATAGGTGTCTCTGTGTTACTGTCATACAGGGGGAACATATCAACAAGCCTCAGCTTGTGTTAGAAGTCCTTTCAGCCACTATCGGTTATTCTGTGAGTAGCTTCTTCAAACAGCCTTCTAAGACTGCAACTTACAAAACTAGGGATCCAATCTACCTTGGTTTATCCTGCACTTGAGGCAATGCACCTTGATTTGCTTCCAGATCTGCCCATTTCTGGTTATTTCAGCAGACTGCTCCTAGGGCTGTCAAAATTAGCCTAGCTCAATGACTTACATCTATGCCCATTTCGTCAACAATTTGACCACTACATAGAATTTCCCCAAAGACTTCTTCAGTCAACCCTTTAAAAATTTCTAGCTTCAAACATGGGTGGCTGTCTATGTCACTGTCATAATGACAGTGACATAGAATCACAGATTTAGAACTATCACATTCATCACGGCTTGCTGAATATGAACTTCACTTACATCTCTTGGACTCTTGTCCTTGAAGTACTAGGCAGGGTTCTCTTCCTCCTATACCTGCAAAGAGTGCTGCTGTTCCAATACTTCTGCGTAAGCTGCTCACCAGTTTGCATATTTCTGATTTTAAATAGGGTATCATACTGATCCCAATCCAGCACTGTTTCTTTCAGACTTCTTCACGTGATTATTTCACAGAGCACGCTTGCCTTGAGTTGCTGACTTTAAATATGATCCACAGGCGTATTTCAGCGTTCATCGTAATGTGGCACTATTCCAGACTGTCCACACCATTGCCGTCCTCACATACATCCATACCACGCTATGACTTCAGCACTGGTCGCTTCACGCCATGCAACAATGTGGGTAGATCCACCACAGGTTACGCAACTGCACAAAAAACACCTACAGCAGCAATCGCTTTCCAAAACGTTGCTCACGGTTTTGTTGCTCAACACAGACCAGCACCAAGGCACCACCACTCTTCCGCCAACAAACTGTCACAGGCACCACGGATCTCAGTGGGCACACAAGACACTCCACAAACAGGAATGAGCAATTCTGCTCCACGCTCAGTCTTAAGCGACGCCGGATGGACGGTGAGGGAGACACAGCGTTGGCTTACACAACAGGCTGACCAATCGATCATAAATATCACCGACACACATCAAAGGCTTCTCCAAAAAAAACTGAGTGCTAATGGCTGAGATCCATACCGCACGAGCACTAGATGTAAATTCATTTGACGGCTGGTGCCTCTCCACGTTTTCGATTGTCGGTGGATTCATGCTCTGTCTATCTCGGACCCCTCCCCGCCATTGTCTTTTTCTTTACGACAACAGCAGCACGAAAATAGTAACGCTGCTACTGATAAATTATCAGTTCCAGCCCATGGTAAGCCGCGGGCCTGTCACGCGATTAACAAGAATTTCGGGACCTTAAGGCCGACCTTTCCTTCAGTCGCAGGCACCAGGCGTCGCCAAAAGCAGAAAAACAAATAGCACTCGGAAAACAGAAGCAATCCTGGCCCTGACACACGTATCAATTTCCTCATACGCCATCTTTCGGCCTTTCGAACGCCTCATGACGTCAACGGACGCCTAGATTCCCGCTCGATGCATCTTTGACATGGATGCTAGGCCTGCTGCTGCTTCTTATCTCGACACAGGCTGACGATTGCGGGCATGATAACGCGAAAATCAAAATCTCCGTATCGCCTTGTTTTGGGTACACAGCGCGGGACAAAAAATCCAATTGGGTTTTAGTTGGAGCGATAATTCCCCAGTTGGATTTCGGAAAATTTATCAAAAATTTACAGGAGATACAATGAGAACAACTTCTCTTTCAATTTTATCACCCCCGAACCCCTCAGATCAGTTCACTGCCTTAATGGATAATGAATCGAACAAAACCCCAGAATCAGCACCAAAAAAAACAATTATCCCCTAATACTTATGGTGATAACAACATGTCTCAGCGCAACTTCGGTTGTTGCATTTGGTTTTCTCTTCTTCATTGCCAGAGATTCAACCTCGGCACCTATGGAACAAAGTTCAAAGATTGCACGGCCATTGCAGAAGCTGGAACATCCTGTGGTTATCCAGGTTTCTTCCGTCGGTTTTCGTTTTGGGTATCAATACAAAACACAGACGCCGAACATCGACAGGCTGATAAACAATGGCACGGAGGCCGAAACGGGTATGATTCCTGTATTCCCTACTCTTACTTTTCCTGCGCTATTACCTCCAGCAGTTTTTAAAAAAAATATGCGCTGCCTTTTGCTGTGGTGGTATGGCCTGCGGCCTACCACACAGCTTTACGTCACCCATATTGCTTTTACAACGATAGTGTTTGAGATCGATTTCTTCCTTTGATTCCAGCGGAAAGCATTAAAGTGGCTTGCGGCATTCTCTTTTAGAGATAGACCGTCCATAAAACAGTGCTCATGCAATCTGTCTTCAAACACGGTGGCAACCTTTTTTTAACTATAACTCAAATTGGGCTTCGTCTTCCCCCAGCTCCGATTCCATGTTAATTTTTTGGATATGTTCTATGCCATTTCAGATTAGAGCACAATACTGAAGAAGATAGAACATACTAATAGATCGATAGAAGACAAGCCAAAACAGAGATAGGAAATGGTGGCGTTACGGCGATCAGCAGGATGCTTCAACCAGCAAAGTCTCCAATAGGTCATTCAGCCTAACGTGTCACAAATAATCCAGAACAACCCAAACAAAGAATAGTCCATATATATGTCAGCTCCAACGCTATCCAGAGAGAGAGAGAATTCCTCCACCCCAATGTGTGTCAAATGATCTCTAAGTCTCTCCAATATATAGGAATCTTTGTGGGTGTGTGACACGTCCTTTAAGACATTTAAGTCTATATTTTATTCCAGGTCGACCTAGCACATAAGTGGAATAAATTCAAAGTACATGTTCTGCTCATCCGATCGAGATGATCTTTAGATCAATCTTACACCTCTCCGAAAGAGGAAACCAATAAAAATATTGGGATCGTCCTCTGAGCAGCACAACCCGGAGTTTGGACCTAGTTGTCCAATTTTAAAGTTTAAACTGTGAAAATTTAATTCATGTTGCATCCATCTGGCTGTTTCCTTTATCTTTCCAAGAAATGAGACACCTTTATGAAAATGCATAAAATGCTTAAAAGAAACTACTAAGCACAGGTTCCAAGTTGGCCTACAAGTGGCCTGTTTATCAAATTATCCCAAAATACAAACAACCGAAAAATGCATTTTTTTTAGCGACATAATGAAGGTTTCCCTCCTCTTCGTGCCCCTCATCAGAGTTAGGGGGAGCTTAGTCCTTCAATTTTCATTGGGTCACTTAGTTGATGAACCATTTCATCATATTTTGTTTCAGCTTGGCGTGAGATCGTTGTTCCTTGATTGTTGGAGCTGTAAGCCATTGAAAGAGAGTCCATTGGCTAATTGACCATTAAATTTCTGGGCCTGATAAATTGCTTCTATTGTATCCATTATCCGTTTCCGAGGCAACAAAATATTCATTAAATTTGCATTTTGTGGTGCATGCTTGTTCCAAATCAGAAATTTTTGCGGACACTACCATCAGAGCAGTGCAATTGGCCTGACGGATTTCCACATGACGTCTTAAAACTTGACGATATTCTCCAACTTAGGCACTATCCATAGCCATTCTGTTTGAGATATCTTGAAGAGCTAGTTCCAAAGAACTGAGCAGGGTCCTGTAATGTGCAAGGGGGTTTAGGCACTATCCATAGCCATTCTGTCTGAGATATCTTGAAGAGCTAGTTCCAAAGAACTGAGCAGGGTCCTGTAATGTGCAAGGGGGTTTTAGCATTTGAATGCAGCACGCCCAAATTGATCAGGATGAACCCAGAGATAGGGTGAGCTTAAAACTCATGATCTGAGAAAAAAATGCAAACTCTGGGCCCTCCCAAAAGTCACAGAGTTCATAAATTGCCAAACCACCAACTGAATTACCAAAGGGAGAAGTCCAGTTTTTCAGGTCTTGCCTTGTGCTAGATCTGCATCATGAGGAAACAGAAGAATTTATCAGCAACTGGGAAAGGGGCTTCACTTGTGCCATAGCCAGTTCCCTTTGATAATCCTCCAGTGCACATTGTCCCTACGCTGGATTGAGCTGCTACTAACCAACCTTGAAAATGCTTGACACGACATGCAAGACATAGGAGCTGAAGGTGGGGGAGAAGAACTACCGAAGAGCACTTGTAATAGCAGAAGAGACCCACCCAAAAAAACTTAAAACACCCACCGAAACTGCAGTCCAACAAACTCAAAAGTACAGACCTGAAATCCTCCCACTGTAAAGAGCCAAACATAGCCATTTTCCCACATCACCGAAGCCAAATCTCCAAGCAGCATTGAATTACCACGAGCCCATCATACTAACACATGAGCACCTGGTAGATGGATCTCCTTATATTGCCTTTCCCAAAGGCTTGATCGGTGTAATTGCATTGAATGAGTCATGTTGATTGCTGTGCCTGTTAGTTTCCTCTTAATTTGAAATTTATGGATCAACCTAAAGTTATCTACCCACTTTTTATTAAAGCTCCAGGTCCATGGTTGCTTGGGAGCGGGGAGCGGGAGCGGGAGCGCCATTTTCAAAAGTTCCCTGTCCGGAGCGTTTCAGGGAGCGTTTATATATATATATTTTGATGCATATATGTCAACAAAAGCATGTAGAATGATCAATTAGACATAAAAAAACATAAAAACATAGATTGAATCATATAACATCAATCATCTAGAAGTTATAATTTTCATCAACCACGCCCACAAGTTGGAAGCATACAACATATTGACTCTTGAGTCTCGCGAATCATCAATCTGAAGGTTTCAAGCTTTCAAAATTCAATATATAACATTTATCATCATTGATTTCAAATTTCAATATCTAACATTTATCATCATTGATATATATCATAAATCATTTATCATCATTGATTCATTGATTTCAAAATTCAATATACATTTATCATCATTGATATATAACATTTATCATAATTGATTCATTGATTTCAAATTTCAATATATAACATTTATCATCATTGATTCATTGTGTTGGTGTCCCGTGTTTTGATAGTTTGGCAAATCAAAAGACAAGGCAACATCAGAACCAATCTTTAGAGTTACAGGATCTAGTCCTCCTGTTCTCAGAGAGGGATCTCTCAAATGTTTGTTTGCAAAGGTTTATCTTGTGTGCTTAGAATAATGATTTTAGACTAGTTATTAAGTGCAGATGTTTATTTGTTTGATTGTTTGGTTGGAATGATACAACAAAACATGAAGGGCCTAGGAAAGATATATAGGACAACAAAATCTCTGTTTCATTGGGCAATGGAGTCAAGAAAAGGTCATAACAAACTCATCAATGGATATGGGATATCAAAGGGCAAATCTAACTGGGCCACAGGGTCCTTTTGTTTTTGGAATGAGATGAACATTAATGATTTAGAAAGAGAGGTTTAATTCTCAACAGAGGGAATTTGAAAGCATAACTTGAACAATAAAGAGCTTTTTAATAGACAGGGCTAACCATGAAATCAACAAATCACACCTTAAGCAAATAATGACTCCAAAACAACTTTTAAAATGAAATCTAAGATTTGGGGAACACCCTATTTCCTCAAAGATCTCATTTCAAATGACTTAGAAAACATAAAAGATTCACTGATAATTGCAGTCATAGAAGAGGGAACACCTAAAAACATCTATGATCATAATTATAACGACGTTTAAGCCAACTGTTTAAGTGAGGACAAAGGGCAAGATCAAAACAGACCTCTCTGATTCACTGTAAGCAAAGAACTTCAAAGGGAGACTTCAATAACGGTTTTTAAGTGGACGGACAGCGAGAGCAAACCTCAATATAAAATTAGTGATAAAACTATTAAGGAAATAAACAAGCATGAAGACTAAAGAGAAAATTAAAGCCTCTAAATGCTTAGGCGGCGGAAAACATTAAACGGTGAGAAGGTGGAAGTGGTCACAAGGTGCTTCCCAGAGTATTTCTTAGCCTAGGAGGAATGACTACGTAAATGCATAGGAACATAGCCAGAGAAAAACATAAAACAGTTCAGAATACTTCACCAACAGCCAAGCTCATGGATCCAATGATAGAGCCTTCTCAGGAACAAGCATGCAACAACATCATCAAGACTTCAAAGACTTCAGTTTCTTCTTCAACTTCAACAGACTATGTATTTATTTCAGAGGGTTTCAATATTACAACTTGTGATCAAACAACAACCAATCAACCAACCATTTCTCATCTTCTACGGAAGTATTTATATAAGGATGAGGAGGTGAGATCTGATAAAAGATTTCTTAAGGCAATTAATACAGATTCAAGACTTCTTGGCCTTTTGAGGGGCTCGATGAAGAAGTTTACAGGTGGTTCTCTGTATTAACTGTTTTACAATTAATATCAAAGCTCGATGGGAGCTTTGTTGACTTTGAGGCTCTGCATAATGTGGAGTAATTCTGCAGATATTTGTTGCATTAGTTTCCTGTGACAGAATTAACTTCTTGGCAACGCTGGAGGCAGATATTTCCTTAATCAATAACTTCGACCTCTGTTTTGAATGGTTTGAGGCAACAGGTGGCTCTTGTAGTAGCTGAGGAATCAATTCGCCTCAAATGTGGCGGTGGTGGCCTTTCTGCCTGTGAAACACTTATGATTTTCTATTAATTGTGTTTTAACCCAGGGAATTAGGCTTTTGATAATCATTCTTAGCCGTAATTCCCTAGATCTATCTTTAATCTCCATCCGCTGTGCTTTGTCTTCAAACTTATACTCTTTAACTGTTCTTTTGAATAAAGCAGTGTCTTGTCGATGTGCAGGGACGCGCAGGGCTCTTTATGTTATCAATGCTCATGAAACATTGATAAATCATTGAACAGAGCCCGTGAATGGTTCTCTTTTAAGGACTAAAGGCACGGGAATCGTCACCCCCAGCCCCTGGCCTTTCTTCAATATAACAGTGAAAACCATTTAAAACCTGCATAAAACATAAAACATTTAAGAAATCCTGCGTATATAGGTTTACTGCTGCGTATATAGGTTTACTGCTTCAGAGGATGGGTGGAGGAAGCGGGGCCGTTGGATGGCATCATCCAACTGTCGGGATTAATCGGGAGAGATCGTAGAACGGGCGGAAGAAGATTGAATCTGAGCCGTCGATTGCGCAGAGATCGACGGTCGGGAGTGGAGTACAGTCAAACGGAGGAAACAGAGCGATAGAATCTGGACCATTGATCTGCAGATCAGATCGATGGTGGAGATTGCTTGGACAACACGCCGTAGCCTGGTTATCGCGAGGGCACCTTCGTTAACTGTCAGGCATCTTCGACGAGCGATCACCGTTGGATGGCCCGACCCAGATTGGACGGTGGACAGCGATATCGCTGGGCATCCGCATCCGAACAATAATGCGTGATGGACTGCGGTTATGCGCGATGGACGACAGTTTTGAAAAAGGTACAGGGGACGCGTGTCAACCGTTGTATGGAATCACTGGCCATCGAAAAAAAACCACCCTTGCCCCAAAGGCGGTGCGATAGATACTGCCGATTTTGGGCAATCGGCTTATGGGTGGTGGGGACCACGGGGAGATGAACTCCGCACCGTCGATCTACAGAAGAGATCGACGGTGGAGATTGCTTTGAACTTTGGACCGGCGGAGGTATAAAATATAATAAACCGACGAGTTTTAATATATACCCAAAGGTTTTAAACTTTCGGCAGAGGAAATATAAAATGGCTTGGCGCCCGATTGCGGGGCCGTGGGCGCATGGAGATTTATATGACCGGAGGGTTAAAAGGGAAGGGGCTTACTGCATATTGGAACTTCGGGCCCGGGTTTTCAATCAACCCATTGTATTTTCCGCGATTGCGATTGCGCGATCGGCTCTTTTCAATCAACCCATTTATATTTACACGCGACTTTGGTTTTTAGACCAAAACTTTGGATAAGTGGGTTTTCGGATTTTACAAAGGAAAAAGCGGATTGGGAAATGATTTTCAATGGTTTTAAGCGTCGAGGTGGGCCCACGTTAAATATGAAAATAACAATGCGATCGGGGGTTTTTAAACAGAAATGTTCAATCGCATCGGAACTTTCGGTGATAGCAAAAAGACTTGTGCACATTGAAAATCTTGCGATGCGATTAGTGCTATATGGGTTTTGCGCTTGGCTTTTATGACAAGGGCACATGTGGGGAAGTGGTTAGGACTTAGCCCAAAGGGGCTTAAGTCTATAGTAAAGACTTGTATTTTTTATGAGTTTTTCATAGCTTTCAATGGAATGGGGGGTTTCGGAATAGTTAAAAAATGAGTTTTTAACTATGAAAAGAGGATTTTCATAAATGGAAGAAGAGGATTTATGAAAACAAGGGAGTTTTTATGGAGGAAAAGGGAACAAATGAAGGTTTGAGAAGGGGGAAAAATGAAGGTCTTTCAGCAGTCTTTTACTTGGAATCAGCAGAATTTTTTGAGTATAAAATGGAAATAGTAATGAAGATTTTGGACAGAGGCATGAGGCTTTTCAAGAGTCTTCAAGAGCCAACAATTTTTAGTAATAAAATTTGTTCCTTGGAGGCTCAAAAAGTCTTAGCCACCTTTTGCTATAATCAAATATTATAGGTGGCTAACACATTGATTTCAAAATTCAATATATACAATTTATCATCATTGATTCATTGATCACCATATAACTTTCATGAAGCATCATATTCATAATTCATAATGACTTGTAAACTTATAAATGCCAACTTCAAAGTTTCACCTTTCAAATTCAAACTTCAAACTTAAATTGTCATTAAATATATGAAAGAGTCAAGTTTCAACTGTTCAACTGTCAACAATTATAAAAGATAAAAAACTACTAGAAAATAGAAAAGACTAGTAAAAAACAAATCTGTTTTATCTATTGGCTGGCCCCTTGCCACGCCCACGAGAGATGTCTAATTTGTGCGAGCCACGAGGAAATGATAGTCTTCTAGTACTCTCAGGAGTACCACGTCCACGACCATGACTAGAAGGTGGAGGCTGAATTTGCAAAGGAACAATAGTTGGATATCGAGAACTGGCACTGGCACCCGAATTGCTACTGGATGGTGGGACTGGTCATGTGTGTGGCAGTGCTGCTGATGTTTCACCATCATCCCTAAAAAGTTCTGCTTCCAATTGTTCCATATGTACCGTGCCATCCTTCAAATTATCATCCTTTGGGTTGTTGTCCCAGACTCTGAATGATTGATCCTCATATGCCCGATCACAGTAATGGCTCAACAACCTCAAGTTGTAATGCACATAAACCAAGCTTTCAGCTCAGTTTTCATTCAACCTGTTTCTTCTCACATTATGTATGAAGCTGTAGGTGCTCCAACACCTCTCTGCAGAAGAAGTATTCACAACCTGTGAGAGAAATTTTTTTGCCAACTTTGGAAAAAGTCCAATGCCGCCATATTCTTCCCACCATGTGAGAGCATCAAATCTGTCTCTATCTTCCATTGCATGGAAAGAACCAAAGTTAGCAGTGCAACTGAAGTATTTGCCTAATTCAAGGCGTAATCTAGCACACTCCTCCTTGTCGGGTACCAACTTGTCTAATGCCTTCATGTACCCCTCTTGTACCTCTAGATATGTGTGAGGTTTGATCCTAACGTGTTATTTTTGGAACATGTTCTATGCCATTTCAGATTAGGGCACAATACTGAAGAAGATAGAACATACTAATAGATCGATAGAAGACAAGCCAAAACAGAGATAATGAATGGTGGCGTTACGGTGATCAGCAGGATGCTTCTACCAGCAAAGTCTCCAATAGGTCATACAGCCATGCGTGTCACACATAACCTCAGAACAACCCAAACAAAGAATACGTAGCTCCAACGCCATCAAGAGAGAGTGAATTCCTCCACACCAATGTATCTCAAATGAATTCTAAGTCTCTCCAATATATAGGAATCTTTGGGGGTGTGTGACACATCCTTTAAGACGTTTAAGTCAATATTTAATTCCAGGCCGACCTAGCACATAAGTGGAATAAATTCAAAGTACATGTTCTGCTCATCCGATCGAGATGATCTTTAGATCAATCTTACACCTCTCCGAAAAAGGAATCCAATAAAAATATTGCGATCGTCATCTGAGCAGCACAACCCGGAGTTTGGACCTAGTTGTCCAATTTTAACACTCCCTCTCAACTAGGGAGAACTCCGTCCACTAGTGCAATCCAAACATCGTGCGTCATCCCGTCGTAACTTGCTTTGCTGGCCTCTTTATTTCACAACAGAAGTGGGTTAGTCACAAAGACATCATACCCGACTGACAGATTCAGCCCAGAGGTCCGAAACCTCTATAGGACTCACAAAGAGTCTCATACCAACCAGAAGTCAGTTTACTTGACCAGAAGTCAGTTGGAGGTCCGAAACCTCACTAGGACTCAAGAGAGTCATATACTAATTCAAAGTTAGTTTCACTGACCCGAAGTCAGTTGGAGGTCCGAAACCTCGCTAAACTTGATCCCAGATCAAGTAGTTGGACATGTGTCACCCTAGACATAGAGAGTACGGCAATCTCCGATGCGTCCATCGGTCTTGCTATGGTCTCTATTCACTTTTCCCACCTCATTGGCCAAATGAGAGGTACTTCCCATGAGTCCGAAACTCCATGGGTAGGATGCATACGGGGCACAGATCAGAGAGAGGTAAACCATCTCAATATCTTCACGGTGGGGTAGAAGCACACCAACTAGGTTCGGCAAGCCTAGCCCTGTGGTTGCTTATAGCACCTAAGCTATCCCCAAAACCCCCTTTGAGCTCCCAGAGCTCATCGTCCAACAGGACCCTCAGAATAGGGTCGTTCCATGATTCCAAGATTCTCACGGAAGATTAGGAACATGACCTTCCCCAAGGGCATTGTGAGAATATCCGCGACCTGCTCATCAGTTCCTATATGATCAAGCCTTACGGCGCCTCGCTGTACCATATCCCAGATAAAGTGGTACCAGCCATCAACATGCTTGGATCAATCATGGAACCCGGGATTCTATGACAATTGAATCCCCCTCTGGTTATCACAAAGGATAATGGTGGCATCTAGCACATGCTCAAACAGCTCACAGAAGAGCTTTCGCAACCAAGTGACTTCACAACAGGCCATACATGTTACAATGTAATCGGCCTCAGCGGTGCTCAAGGCTACCGACTTTAGATTCCTGCCCGAAGCAGATCTACATGTGAAGTAGCATCTCGATGTGCTCTTGCGGTCCACCACACTACCAGCCCAATCGGCATCAATATATAGAGTGTCATACTCCCGGCAGTGTATCTCAGCCCATGGTCTATCGTACCTCAGAGATATCTCAAAAGTTTCTTGGCACCAACCCAGTGAATGTTATGATCAACCATGTGTTGACTCAAAGTGTTCACTGCACAACATACGTCCGAACAGGTGTTCATTAAGAACATCAGGGTCCCTATGAGTTTACGATACTCAGTAGGACACGCCCAGCAACGCTGCTACGAGTCAACTTCTTAAAGTTGAGTTCCATGGACTTACAATCCATCATACCAGAAACTTCATAATGTATTTTCCTTGAGAAAGGAAAATTTTGCCAGGTCTCTGCTAGACCTCCAGGCCTAGGTATCAGTGCTAGGTCCTTCATTTCGAACTCAACAGCGAGCTCCCTCTTGCACTGATGAATGAGAGGGTCAGCACCTGTCAGGAAGAGGTCATCCACATACAGCACCAGAGTGAGAGGCTTCTTTCTATGAACCTTGCAGTGAAGGTTCAGATCAACAATGCTACGAGTGAAGCCTAGCTTCATCAAGTTGCTATCTATCCTCTCATACCAAGCTCAAGGTGCTTGTTTCAGCCCATCGAGGACTTTCTTCAACCTGCAGACATGGGTGCTCCACATATATCTCTTCCTTTGTCACGCCATGCAGAACAATGCGGTCTTCACATCATCTGATGAAGACTCCATCCTTGTGTAGCAGCAAGGGCTATAATAGATCGAAAGGTGGTGTATCGGGCCGCAGGTGCAAATATGTCATCATAATCTATGCCTTCCTTTTGAGAGAAGCCACGGGCAACGAATCTTGCCTTGAACTTTTCAGCACTTCCATCAGATCAATACTTGATCTTGTAGAGCCATTTCGAGGTGACAACTGCTATGTCCTATGGTCTTGGAACCACATCCCAGACATCATTCTTCATAATGGACTCATATTCTTTGTGCATAGCATCCTTCCAGACTTGATGCTTTTACGACTTCCTCAAAGTATCCAAGGTCAGATTGTACAAAAGTACTCATGGTTGCTAGATACCCTGTTATTTTTATATGGCTTCTTGGTTTTCCTTCGGAATTTCCCCCTCTGAAGCCATATGACCCTGAGCCATGAGGATCTTCTTTCGTTCAACGAAGGTATCTGCTCAGGAGCATATACAGATATATCTCCCTCTTAATGTCAGCTTCTTTCTCGAGAGAAGACATCTATTTTAAATGAGGGCATCCCAGACACCAACTTCAAAAGGGGTCTTATTCTCCCACAGTCAAAGCCATCCAAACAGGCTTTGCTGATCATGGTTCAAGATTCCAACAACGTGGATGAAGGCTGCAAAAATTTCTCAGTTCACACTTCAAGTTGATACTGTCACAAGCTTACTGTTATTATGAATCTCGTAGACATGGGTGTCTGTCTATGTCACTGTAGACTCACAGATATAGCTCCTCAAAATGGCGGTTACAGAGATACCTTCTGAACTTGCATCACTGTTTTCTTCATCATTAACAGTGCTGAAGATTTCAAGCTTACAACAATTACTTGATGTTTTGTGGAGATCTGCTGTAGCTTCCTCTAAGACTTTCTTTACTGAACTAGGGATCCAATCTGCCTTTTATTCTGCACTTGAGGTGTACATCTGTCATTGCATTTTGCTTCTAGATCTGCCCATTTGCAGTGAATGGTTGACTGATTTAAGGCTCCAAGGCTTCAGATCTCAGTTCTGCAATTTGTCATCTTGTCAAGACACTTACTAGGGTCACTGCCACTAGGTTGAGTTCAGATATATGCTGGTTCACAACCATTGTCACAAGTCAATTGTGCCAGTATCATAATATTGTCAGATGAGGCACTTCACTGCTCCTTTATGTAGAGATCTTAAAGACTTTGTCAAGTACATCAAAACAATTTCTTTGTCTTCACTTGAAATCCGGTCTATGCCACGTGCACAGATCTGGGAATTATTGTGATTTGTCTGCGTCCAACTTTAGCTTGTATCTATGGCTGCCTCAGACGTGTAGCCAACCCAGGATTAGTGAGAACACCATCAAAAGCATATGTGATAACTACCCGCAATCTTATGAAAGATCCAACAAGAAAGACACGGTGATCTCCATGTGGCCAAACAAAGCGTGTGGGTACCAAAACTGAGGGTATAACTCCTCCTGATGAGCCTTATTTGCTTCCTGTCGGGAACATTTATTCTGCCTTCCTGTTAAACTTGCATAAAAGTCAAATGTCCAGCAGACAGATACCTCAATGCTATCTTGTTCCTGTTAGCATTTTGTGTAATTTCATCAGAAACCGCTTCTCAAAGTGGACCCAGTTAGCCTGTGCTTTCCTTGATGGCTCTACATGCTGGCTTAGTTCTTCAGGTACTTGACCAATAATTTCAAACTCAAAGAGATCACAGGCCAAGGCAGAGAACCCAACTGTGACAAGAGCCACTCCATGGGGTCCAACTGACCTTTCTTCTGCAGCTCGGGGACTACAGCAATCCCCACATAGAAATCTGAGGGCCTTTCCCATGGGAAATCAATGTATGTTCTCTATTTGTGATTTTTAAACAGAAACCGCCAATCACAGATCTGAGTAGGTGATTGAGCTCCACTAGACAGTCTGAGTTTCAGATTATAAGGACACTCCCAAGAGCTGAAGCTTGGTCCGGGGTTGCAAAAGTCTGAAGTCCTATAGCTTTATACTTCAGGTATCAAAAGATTCACTGTCCAAAGCTTCACTTATCAAAATGCTCCAAATGCTGTAGCTATCAAAAAAATAATTTAATGTACTGCAGGTTTGAATTTGAATGACGGTTGATGCTCAAAATTTGATGTAGCTCAACCAAAATCCTGACCCATAGTTCAAGAGTATTATGCTAGACTGTCACTGGAATAGATCCGATCCACAAAGCTGAGGTTATAGCTCCTATGTTTGAGTCCAAAGATGAAAAAATCGTTATCGGGATATTATCGGCGAGGGGAAAAAATCGGAAAAAATCGTAATTATCGGGAAAAAATCGTAATTATCGGCAAAAAATCGGCACATACAAAAATATTTATTTTTTTTCAATTTTTTTAATATCTAAAGCATCTACAGCATAAAATAAATGCATTGACACATAAATATGAAAAAAAAACTAATATATAAGATGTGTAATATCATGTCTAATGCTACATCACACATAAAACTGAATCCTGTCCTGAATACTAAGTCCCGAGTCTCAAGAGTCAACTCAGCCTCAAAATATCAACAAAAAATATAATAATGTATCTCATATCATGAGTCATAATGTCAACAGTCATATACAAAGGAATGTCAATGCACCAGTGACCATATAACCTATGGTCCTATACTATTGATCAATGATTTCCTCTGCCCCTCTTGCGAGAAAATACAACAGCTTTGCCTTTCTCTCTAGATGAAGATGCTGGCGGGACTGGCAATGGGCTCTGTCGTGCTCTAGAAGAAAAAAATGAAGCACTAGAACCGGAACGGGAACCTGAACCACTAGGAGCTAAAGGAGGCCGACCACCACGTCCTCTACCGGTAGTAGTGGTAGGTGGTGTCACCTCCTCCTCCTGCTCCTCCTCCTCCTGCTCCTGCTCCTGCTCCTGCTCCTGCTCATCCTCCTCCTCGTCCTCCCCCTCCATTACCTCCTCCTCTATCCAATCAGGGACTGACTCCATGACAGGCCTCTCAGCCTCAACCCTCCATTCAGCAGTGGTGTCAATCGCATCTAAAGAGATGGCCTCCACATCAGGGGTCCTCTCAAGTTGTCTCACCCACAATCTAAGATTGTAGTAGACGTAAACCATGTCATTGAGCCACTGACCCTCCAACCTGTACAAGGGTCATAAATTAATAAATTAAATATTTAAAAAAAAATATTTAATGAATTCAAAAAATCAGTTCGAAATTTGAATATGTTAAGTGTTTTACCTGTTGCGCCTTTTGGTGTGTATTTTTTCAAATACACTCCAGTTGCGCTTGCATCCTGAAGCGCTACATGTTTGGCTGAGTATTCTAATGGCAAATTTTTGGAGTTTTGGTATTCTGCCACCGTAGCTCCTCCACCATGCATCTACAAGTTACAAGTTACAACAAATAAGATAAACTTATAATTTATAAAGTTACAAACATAAGAAAATTTTTAAAATAATGAAAATTTTACCTGGCATTTTAGCAGTCCTATCCTGGACAGCCATGTCGAAGCTCAAGGTGCCACCTGCCATTCTGTATACCTCCATCTCTTTGGATATCTCTGCACGTTCTGATGGACTTGGCACCATCTTCTGAACACAAGTGAAAAAGCCATCCATGACCTCGCATCAAATACAAAACCACATGAATAAGCAAATGCGGGGTTCAGGAAGAGCCCTGCAGCATGAATGGGACGATGGAGTGTGTTGTTCCATCGATCATCAATCACTTCCCATAAAAGAAGTTGTCTCTGAAACCCATCATCACCCTTATCATCATAATAGCTGCGAACAGCTTCTTTGGCCCTATCCATGGCCTCATACAAGTAGCCCATTGCGGGCTTCTCTCCATCCACTAATCTAAGAACCTTTACCAAAGGTTCACTAATGCTGCACACCTCTTCCACTCCAGCCCAGAAACTTTCCTGATATGACACCAACCTGCAGATGGCCTGTCCCTCTGATTTGCGGTTGATAGTCAAAGCATGCCACTCATCTGAAAGAAACATTCTCTTCAAATCCCACTTAGAATTCAAGAGGGATTGAAGAGAGATGAAAGTAGTGGCAAATCGTGTAATAGCAGGCCGCACCAACTCCTTATTGTTGGTGAATGTCCTCATCAAATGAAGCACAGATCCATGGTTATATATAAATTTTGTGATTCTCTTTGATGATTTTACAATATCTTTGACAAAATCAAGCTTTCCGATGTCCTCCAACATCAAATCAAGGCAATGTGCAGCACGAGGTGTCCAAAATATGCTCGGATACCTCTCCATAAGCATCTTGCCAGCTGAAACATAGTTTGCAGCGTTGTCCGTTATGATTTGGACAACATTTTGGGGCCCAACCTCCATAATGAACACATCTAATAAATCACATAATAATCTTGCATCTTTGACATGTGCAGATGCATCAACAGATTTTATAAACATTTTCCCCTTGGGACAACTGACCAAGAAGTTAAGAAGGGTCCTACCCCTTTGATCAGTCCAACCATCTGACATCACAGTGCATCCTGTGACTTCCCATGATGCCCTTAAGTCTTCCAATCTCTTGGTGCAGTTAGCTTTCTCATTTTGCAGAATGCGCCCTTTAAGGTCATGATATGTAGGGGCTTTGTATCCCGGGCCAACAACAGCGATAGCATCAATCGCAGCCTGATAAAATGGATTGTTCCTGGCAACATTGAAAGGAATATCACTCCAAAGAAACAGTTTGCCCAACAACTTATCAGCTTCTTCCTTCTCCTTTTTTTTAATAAGGGAGGAGATAGATGGATGTGCCCCGGGAGTGGTTCTAGGAACAAAAAATGAGGAGGCAACTGCGGGGCTGCCTGTAGAAGAGGCTGATGCTGAAGAGCCACTACCACTCTCACGCTCAACTCCAAACCCTGATATTTGACTCTTCAGAGCTGCTTTGCTGACTTTAGCGGCTTCCATTTCTTCCAATGAGTTCATGGCTCTTCTGATTATTTCTGGATTGGTTTTAATGCAAGGGCCTACTTCATGCCCAGGAATCTGTGCCAGGTGGTATTTCAACCTGTATACCCCCCCTGCCATGTGTTGACCACATAATTTGCAAGTCAAGCTTAATCGGTCAAACCCCCCATCAGGGTCACCAAATTCCCAGAAAGGATCTAATTTCCTTGGCATGTTGGAAACTTTGAACTTTGAATGTTGAAATTTGAACCTAGGGCACAAGAAAAATTGCCAGTTAAAAAATAAAATAAAAAAATTACAATTTTACATGCAACATTTTGATTTTTTTCACAAAAAAAAACCCTCAACTGAATGCAATAATAATAGGAAAAAATACATGTTGAAACACAAACAAAAATAATGGGAAGAACCTAAGAGCACAAGAAGAAATATAAAAAACAAAATTTATCAAACAATTTTTTGCATTTTTGACCAAAATAAACCCTCTCCTCTCAATAAAACAAAAAAAAAAAAAAACACAACCAAATGCAATCACAAATGATGAAAAATACATGGGTAATAGAAACCCATGGAAGAACAAGAGAAAAACAAAAAAAAATGGGTCAAATTTGATGCCCATACCTGGAAAAACGTTTTGCCGGAGACACTTGGTCCAAATTCGATTTTTGTTCGCTTGGCTTGCAAGAAATTCTTCACTTTTGTCCAATCTTGGGCTTGTAAATCACCTCCTTCCCTCTTTGGCTCTCCTCCTTTCCTCCTTAGCTCTCATAACCCAAGCTGTCCAAGTAAAAATGAAAAACAAAAAACCCAAAATCGCATTATAAATTCGTTGTTTGAGGAAGCCACGATTTTTTGAGGTCGAATCGCGATTTTATCGCGATAACGATTTTTTCAAAAAATCGTTGAAAAAATCGCCGATAAAATCGGCAGCCCGAAAAACTCGCGATTTTTTCATCTTTGGTTAGCGCCTCACGCTCAAAGTAGTGGATGATGATGTACAGTCTCAGGGGCCTGTATAGATC
This sequence comes from Pinus albicaulis, assembly GCA_034641835.2. Classification (NCBI taxonomy): domain Eukaryota; kingdom Viridiplantae; phylum Streptophyta; class Pinopsida; order Pinales; family Pinaceae; genus Pinus; species Pinus albicaulis. Next base: position 769,941,214 of record CM076580.1, on the reverse strand, counting down.
GATCGAAAAACGTTTTCTTCTCGCGAATCACGTGCATCGATATCATTGGTGTGACCAAACCCACAATTTGATGGACTGAGCGTGAAATCCGGTTGGGTCGAAACAAGGATCAAATCTTTTGTCTTTTGGCCCCGCATCACAGTCGTGAGCTCGAAATTCCGAGACGACAGTCTCAATGGTTTTAGACGGCTCCTTTCAGCAAGTTTTCACGATGTCTTGTCCGCTCGCGTGTTCAAAACTCGTCCAACCTACCCGAGTCATGAAGTCGCTCGATTCCTTGCCACCGCTCGGTGTCGTGCCACCATCCACGTTGGTATTTTCCTGCAGCCCAAAAAACAAACACCGTAAAAAAAATTTCTCGCAAAGGATTAATTTGACCGTCTGCATAAAAATGAACAGTCATGACACGGTTAATAGTTGACAGATATGATGTTCGATTCGGTGGCACCCGAGGTGAAGATTATTTCTTTAGGGCTTGCGTCGTTCGGGGTAGCCACACGCTTCTCTGGCCTTTTCCACGGCCAAGTCGATTCCCCAACCGACCGGATGTGTTTCTATATGAGGGTTTTTGTATTGGTACATGTGATACGAAAGAAGCATGGCGTCTAGAGCCCTTGGATCGACCCGGGCGCTATTGCCTTAATGTTACCTACGGTACGCTTGCTAATAACTTCGTTGTCACCTGTGACCTTCTTCAAACCCAAACAAACATCTATTTACGACTCCTTATCTTACTCGCCCTAGATAAGATGGGCTTTGTCTTCTCCTATGCCTGCGATACCATGTTAATTTATGCTTATGTTCTATGCCATTTCGGCTTAGGGCACAATATCAAGAAGATAGAACATACTAATAGATCGATAGAAGACAAGCCAAGACGAGAGATAAGAAATGGTGGCGTTACGGTGATCGGCAAGATGCTTCTACCGACAAAGTCTTCAATAGGTCATTCAGCCAAGCGTGTCACACATAACCCCGTAACAACCCAAACAAAGAATACGCAACTCCAACGCCATCAAGAGAGAGAGAATTCCTCTACACCAATGTGTATCAAATGAACTCTAAGTCTCTCCAATATATAGGAATCTTTGGGGGGTGTGTGACACGTCCTTTAAGACATTTAAGTCTATATTTTATTCTAGGCCGACCTAGCACATAAGTGGAATAAATTCAAAGTACATGTTACTCGCTCATCCGATCGAGATGATCTTTAGATCAATCTTACACCTCTCCGAAAGAGGAATCCAATAAAAATATTGCGATCGTCATCCGAGCAACACAACCCGGAGTTTGGACCTAGTTGTCCAATTTTAACAATTCTTTGTTTGGGTTGTCTTGGGGGTTGTGTGTGACACGTTTGGTCGAATGATCTTTTGGAGACTTTGCTGGTAGAAGCATCCCGTCGATCGTCGAAACGCCACCATTTGTTATCTTTGTTTTGGCTTGTCTTCCATCAATCTATTAATATGTTCTATCGGCTTCAGTATTTTTCCTTAATCTGAAATGGCATAGAACATGTTCTCAGATTAACATGGTATAGCTTGGTGAAGACAAATTTCAACTTGTGTTGAGAGAAATCACTCACACTTCAGAAAGACTCGTTGGAGAGGTGAAATTCTTTGCCCTAGCCGCATCAAGGAAAGATAATACAACGTGTTTTTTTTAAGATCTGTTTTAAGGTTATCTTGAAGACCGAATTATTATGAGGGAAGGCCGAGGCAGCAAAAGCTGTTTCAGCCTACAGAAATGTGTCTTGGGTGCGGTGAATAACGGCGTATGTTGTTGTAGCCTGTAGGTGAGCCGCAGTCCCTTCCTCATTCTTAGAGACAACGTGGGCAATATTTTTACCGGCAGCTAATCTTCAGCGTGGACAAATTTGTTTACCGAATTGATTGTGCGGCATTTAATGTTGCAAGCGACCAGGATATCGAACATACGACTCATGGTGGTCGGCTAGCACAAGCCGTTACCGTCAAATCAAAACATTGACAGAATAGACGAGCAGGTTTCTGTTAGCTGTTATATCTGTCTTATTTAATACGACTCTATTGACGACAGACAGAAATTCACTTGTCTGAAATTCATTCAAGAATTGGAACTAATTGCAAAAGAGATTTTGAGTACAAATAGATATAATTTTGAGGTGGGCAGTGGAAATTTGTGGCAACAAATACAACAATGGATGTTGGAAACATGAAAATCGACATTGCAATTGATCTGAGCAACGAGAGCGCGTTTGCCGTAAAATGGGCGGTGGCGAACTATCTCCGACTGGGTGACAACGTAATTCTCTTGCATGTATGCCGTCCAGTGTCCTCTACGGGGCTGATTGTGGCGCCATTGATCTTTCCGTCAACATCTGTGACGAGGAATCCCACCAGAAGCTCGAAGACCACTTCGACGCCTTCCTAACTGACCCGTCGTGAGCCTGCTTGATGGCTATCACCTGCTAGGTAGCTCTACTATAGAAGTCTTCGATTCGAAACATAAGGTCACGAAAGCAATTCGGGTCGCTCCAGGTAGGGTTGGTGGAAACCATGTAGTTATATACCATTTAAAGAAGTATCGATTTGGGGGCAATATTTCACCCCGCACGCTTACTCCAAAACCTTGAAATGACAACTAAGGCGGCAGATGGAAACCATGCTGTTATATATCGAATAGTCCACAACTTCTCTGGTCATCATGTTTATAACTGCACAAACCCTCAGATTGTACGCCTGTAACAGTGAGTTTATGAGATGCTGAGTTGGTGTATATGTCGCAGATTTCTTGTGCCTGTAGTAGTTTGTAATGTGCATGTTGCCATGTAGCTGTCTATCAAAGAGGGCCGAGTGATTTTATTTGTAGCAGTCCAATCAGATCTAAAACATGACATCAGTGGCTGCAGTTCTATTTCTTTGATGCCTATATTGCAACATGGCTTCTCCAATGGCTAGATGAATTGTCTCCTTTCAACAGAGATGGAGTAATGGCGGATGATTTGATTCACCTCTCATCAGGGCTGTATCTTACCATTAAGCTGACATCAATTGTGGAGAAGGTGCAATCATTCTTTGCAGCATTGAAGGTACTATCCTGCAAAAGAATTCCAGTATGGGCCATATGTTACTACAGAGGAGGTTCTTGCTGTTGAAGACTTGTGCGCAATCTGCCAAGAGAATATGCACGCCCCCATATTATTATGTTGCAAACATATATTTTGTGAGGAATGTGCCTTATATGGAAATGACCTTGACAATACAGTGAATTTGTTCCATAACAGTGACCTTGATGTAAGAACCGTGATATATATATATAACAGAGTGCACAGATCATGAAGTAGATTTTGTCTCTAAAAGTGAAGCTGCCACAAAAAAAAATAAAAAATTCTAAACCGAGGAATCTTCACATGAAAGGTCGAGAACTCTTTAGCTTTTAAGGAGATCATGGAGACAAGGAAAATCCTCAATGAATTCTTTCAAGCTGGTGGTTGTGAGCTATACATAGGTGTCTTCAAATCATTTGAAACTCTATGCATATACTTGGAAAGTGATCAAATCCTGATAAGAATTTTTGGGTCTGATATTGGATGGCAGTAGTGAATCAAATCATTCTGAGAAAACTGTCTGGAAGGAGTCATCTATATGTATAAAGACTTGGAATAATTCACTACAATTCATTAAAGTCTCGGACTTGTTGTGATAGTTGTGTTTGTTTGCGTCATTCTGAATTGTTGTCCCTAGTTTGAGTTTTCTTATCTTGAGTTCGAGCACCTTGGAGGCTCATACGTGGGTAAGGATGGTGAAAGATCCTACTGGTGGTGAATAAGAACAACGCTGTAGATTGCAGCCGCAGATCCAAGTTGAAGTTGGTCACAAACACAATGATTCCCAGATCTGTGCATAAGCAAGACCACAATGATATTTAGAAGATGGCATACTGTGTCATTTACCACATGTTTAGGAGCTGGTTACTTATAACTGAGCTAGATCTGATTAACAGAAAGGTATCACATAAAGTATTGACTGACATGAAGAAGGGTAAAGACTTGAAGCCCTAGATCAGTCAACTATTAACTATAAATCTGAAATTGAGAAGCAGTGCTGGATGAGAAACCAGATGTAGCAGATGAGCTCTCAAGTGCAGAATTATGAAAGAAGGAATCATGTTTGGATTCCTAGTTCTGTGAGTCATGGTAAAGAGGGCTGGTTGAGGAAGCTACAACAAACCTCCTCAGAATAACAGGACTTCTAACACAAGCTGAGGCTTGTTGGTATATTCTCCCTGTTGGACAGTGACATAGATAGTCACCTATGTAGCAATTAGCATGTGATAGTTGCAGTCTCACTCTAGAGCGTAATGGTAAAATGTGTTTCGGCAACTTTCAGACACATTGTTGGAATCTTGAACCATGATTAGCAAAGCCTGTTGGATGGCTTTGTCTATGAGAGATTAAGTCACCTTTCCAAGTTGGTGTCTGGGATGACCTCATTTAAAATAGATGTCTTCTCTCTCGAGAGAAGCTGGCATTAAGAGGGAGAATACAACTGTATATGCTCCTAAGCGGATACCATTGCTGAACGAAAGAAGATCCTCATGACTTAGGACATATGGCTTCAGAGGGGGAAATTCCGGAGGAAAATCAAGAAGCCATATAAATACCAGGAGTATCTAGCCGCCATATGAGCCTAGATCATTTGAAGAAGCTGTAAAGTATCTAAATCTGCAAGGATACGAGGGTGATATATGGGATATGTTTCCTAGACTACAGATCAAAGCTGTTGTCACCTCGCTTCAAAATCAAGCATGGATCTGATGGAAGTGCTGAAAAGTTTAGGCAAGATTCGTTGCTCATGAGGAAGGCATAGACTATGATGTCACACCTGCACCTGTGACCTGACATACCATCATTCGATCAATAATAGCCCTTGCTGCTATGCAAGGATGGAGTCTTCATTAGATAGATGTAAAGACCGCATTTCTGCATGTTGCATTAAAGGAAGAAGGTGTATGTTGAGCAACCTCTGGGGTTTGAAGTCCAGGTTAGGGACACCCATGTCTGCAGGTTGAAGAAAAGCCCTCTATGGGCTGAAACAAAGCACCCAGAGCTTGGTACAAGAGGATAGATAGCTACCTGGTGAAGCTGGGCTTCACTCGTAGTTAGGCTGATTTGAACCTTTACTTCAAGGTTGATAGAGAAAAGCCTCTCATTCTAGCATTGTATGAGGATAACCTACTACGACAGTGCTGACCCTCTCATTCATTAATGCAAGAGGGAGCTATTGCTTGGATTAGACAAGGACCTAAAGGTAGTCATATTTCATAGGCTAGAGGTCTATGCAAAACACAGCAGATTTTCCTTTCTCAAGGAAAATACATTGTGAAACTTCTAGAGAGATTTGGTATGGTGGACTGCAAGTCCGTGTCAGCACCAGTGGAACTCAACTTCAAGAAGTTGATTGGCAGTATTCTTTGAGCCCATATTATCAAATCCTACTAAGTACATATTCGCTTAGGGGCCCTGATGTTCTTAGTGAACACCCATCCAGATATGTGTTTTGCAGTGAACACTTTGAGTCAACATATGGTTGAGCCTCATCACTTTCATTGGGTTGGTGCCAAGAGTTAGAGATATCTTGAGGCTAAAAGGAAGCCATGGGTTGAGATACACTGTCGGGAGTGTGACACTCCTTGGATATACTAATGCTGATTGGGTTGGCAGTGTGGTGGATCATAAGAGCACATCGGGATGTTGTTTCAATCTTGGTTTTGCTTCGATCTCATGGATGAGCATGAAGCAGAAGTCGATGGCTTTGAGCACTGCTGAGGCCGAATACATTTCAGCAAGTATGGCCTATTGTGAAGCAGTATGGTTGTGAAAGCTCTTCAGTGAGTTGTTCGAGCATGTGCTAGATACCACGGTGATACTCTGTGATAATCAGTGTGGGATTTTCTTGACTGAGAATCCTATGTTACACAACCGATCCAAGCATATTGATATCAGGTACCATTTCGTCTTGGATATGGTACAGCAAGGCGCCATAAGGCTCGATCATATAGGAACTGATGAGCAGGTCACGGATATTCTCACTAAGCCCCTAGGGAAGGTCAAGTTCCTAACCTTAAATGCAGAGACTTGGTATCGTGGAATGACCTTATGATGTGGGGTTCTGTTGGAAAATGAGCTCAAGGAATACGAAGGGGAAGCTTTGAGGACAAACTTCTCGGAACTATGAGCAACCACAGAAACTGAGCTTGCAAAACCTTGTGGTGTGCTTGATTTGCAGATTGTGATTGCGGGTTCGTTCCACCCTCTCATTTATCTGTGCTCCGTATGCATCCTACCCATTGAGTTCAGGGCTCATGGGAAGTACCTCTCATTTGGCCAATGAGGTGAGAAAAGCTAGAGACTAGTAGCAAATACTGATGGACGCATCAGAGATTGCCGTACTCTCTATCTAGGATGGCACGGTCCAACCACTTGATCTGGGATCAAGTCTTGTGAGGTCTCGGACCTCTGCCTGACTTCGGGTCAGATGAACCAACTTCGGGTTGGTTGGAGACTCTTTGTGAGTCCGTTAGAGGTTTTGACCTCTGGGCTGAATCTGTCAGCCGGGAATGATGTCTTTGTGACTGACCCACTTCTGTTCTGTAATAAAGAGGCCAGCAAAGCAAGTTACGGCGGGATGACGCACGATGTTTGGATTGCACTAGTGGACGGAGTTCTCCCTAGTTGAGAGGGAGTGTTAAAATTGGACAACTAGGTCCAAACTCCGGGTTGTGCTGCTCAGATGACGATCGCAATATTTTTATTGGATTCCTCTTTTGGAGAGGTGTAAGATTGATCTAAAGATCATCTCGATCGGATGAGCAGAACATGTACTTTGAATTTATTCCACTTATGTGCTAGGTCGGCCTAGAATATAATATAGACTTAAATGTCTTAAAGAGCGTGTCACACACCCCCAAAGATGCCTATATAATGGAGAGACTTAGGTCATTTGGCATTATTTGTGTTAGAATTCTCTCTCTACAATAGCGTTAATTTGTGTTATGTATGATTGTTCTTTCATTGAGTTGTTACGGGTTATATGTGATATATTAGGTGGAAATGACCTATTGGAGACTTTCTGGTAGAAGCATCTGTGATGTGTCTTTCTCCATTCTGTCTGTTTCGCTTGTCTTCTATTGATTTATTAAATGCCTGTTCTATATTCTTAGAGTATTGCCCTAGGTAAGTGCATAGAACATCGTAGAAATTAACATGTAGGAAGAACTGTATAGCCGAAATACATTATATTTTCTTTTAT